>PVLC010001209.1:107564-152836 GCA_004027655.1 Graphiurus murinus | reverse complement strand
TATTTATAATAAATCAAAATCTTATGAGTATGTACATTATAATATCCTTTTCTGCATATCTCGTATCCCTGGAGAGAAGCAATAACTTCGGAGAAATAGTTCAGTTGTCCAGGAAAAAAAATCAGACTGTGTTTGAATTCTCTTTGTCTCTGATTAGTCATATGACCTTGGACAAGTCAGGTTAGTTCTGTAGGGCTTAGATACATACACTACCTGTCTCTCAGGGCAAGAACAGCTGAGAGAGCACTGGCAAAAGAAGTTTACAAACTATAAAACATTAATATGGGCAATAGGTTTTAAATACTATCATTGTCTTTTGTTAGCTCTTAAGACCAATCTCAGAGGTATAAGTGTTGGTTACTGTGATACCAGCTTTGTTTTTAATGGAGAAAGGATTATTACAAAGTACATGGCATGTGCTATAATGTATTTTGTTTTTGTAATATACAGTATTGCATTTGATTCATTTCTATATTATTTTCTTGCTACAACTTCTTACCACACTCTGACAAACAAGGAATGAGCTGCTTATCTAGTAAAGATTTATAGTGCAGGGATTCTATAGTCTTGGGAAGATGTCATTGGCAGTGTAAATAGCAAGGTTAACATGGTTGTTTATGAAATAAATACAAACTTCAGTGAGTATTTCATCTTGAAAACCAGTTTAAACTCTCTTTAGATAACCTCTTATAATTGAAGTCCTTTTATAAACTAGGCCTTTATATTGAGTTTTGTCAAATTCAAGGTCAGGAAGAAATTCTTACATTAATCGGTTCAAGATTGTGGCTATTGTCTTCTCATGAAATACACTAGCTGTTGCTTGCCTTTCTATCATCTTCCCTTTTCTTCTTATATCTCATATGTGTAGTTTTTTAAAAAATAATTTCATTAAGTTGAATTAGTCACAGTGGAAAAGAAGTTCTTGCCTTTTGGTTAGTGAATTCCTTCTGACTTATTACATCCACAGTCAAAAGCAGTTCATTCTGATTTGATAAATGCATTGAAAGCATCTGAAATTGTTTCATCCTTTTTCTTTCTTGCCTTTTCATCTTTTAGAGGAATCAAATGAAATATCCTCTAGCTTTCCTAATCGAAGCTGTCTGCTCTGCCCTGGTGTTAAAAATGCATGTTTCAATAAGTGTTCCCCTGTGACAGTAACTTCTCTAGTCTTTTAAAAGTATTTTATATGAAACTTTTAAAACAGAACCCCTAAGTCAATTTCCAGCATATTTCCAAGTTGTGCATTTATTATTAGTAAGTATATATTACTTGCATAAGTGTAATACATATTGTACATATTGCTACATATACTATAGGGTAAGTAAGATTAATGTGATTTATTAGTTGTCAAGTGGGATACAGACCATGGTAACTTTTATTCTTGCATTTTTCTATTCTCTAAATTCTGGTACACATCCATGGAATTATGATCTAAAAGAGGATTTAAATTTTAAGATGCTTCATAGCTTATCATTAACAACATCAAAGCAATAAGTTGACATTGCTTGATCATTAGATCAGTTGTTAATAAGTAATTTGAAGGCCATTCACATTTGAGGTTAATATTTGACACAACATTTTTACTTTGTGAAACTGTACTGCTTGTACATCTTCAAATGTAATGTCCTCATTGCCATAATTACTTTTTGTTTAGTTCTTAGGAAAGTTTGAATTCACTTTTGGACTCTTTTCTCCTAAAAAACACCCCTTTACCATTATGTTATAGTAAATTCTTCTGTGATAACTTTTAAAAATTGTGCATCACTGAAAAGGAGAACCACACATTGCTGAAATACATATAGTAGTACAAAGTGCCACTTGGGCTCCCAAATAACTTGCTGAGGATATGACAGGACAATGATTGGAATCATGTAGCAGTTGTTTCTATACTTGAACAAAAATGAGAAAGAGTTGGCCTAAACGTGTGGTAGCACTTTGAGAAGTCACATACCTGTCACCTGATGATGGAGTGCAGGACAGCAAGTGAGGAGCTGAAATATCCTTCAGGTAAGCTAGGCCTACTCTAGCACATACAACCTGATGCTGGAATTATATGGGCTCCTGAATGCTACTCAGAGTTTTTATTGAAATTTCTGTTAAGGATGGACTATCCTAGCTTGGATACATTTTAAGAAATTAATTTCACTAAAAGATATTGGATATTTCCTATATTTATTTATATTACATATTTAATTCCTACTTGTATACAAGGGGAATGGATCACTTATCCACAAATGATTACACGGAAGTTTTTATTAACTATAAATTAAATAATTAAAATGAGCCAGATAAAAATTTTGAGCTAGATTCTTTAAATTTTGGAGTTATAAAATACTGTTCTGCCATGCTCAACCAGTTATTTCTTGAATGTATGACTCAATATAAATGAATATTACTAAAACATTTCAGCAAATTCATTAAATTACATGTCAGTTAGTGTACTAGGTATTGGAGATACAGGGATGGGTAAGACTTGGTTCTTGTCCTTAAGGAATATAGCATATATGGGAATTGGGTTGTGAGGAGATTCTCTTCTTGTGCAGACAAGAAAATGTGAGGGAACATTTCCAGATCTGTATAATGTAAATCATTTATTATTTAGCCCTCGAACAACTAGAACACAGCCAGCGGACTCTCTTATTAAGCAATAAAGCCTGTGGTTGCAAAAATGTAAGCTGGTCAAAGTGGCTTGTGGCTTTTTCTCTTTTCAAGAGAAAAGAGCAATTCAGGTCATTTTCACAAAGGACTAAAGACAAAAGGGCATGTTTTCACTAGCTTCTGAGGCCCCTTCAGCCCAAGTGTTGGTATTTTGAAACAAACTTTGAAGGGCTAAGAAGAACCACTAAGGGAGGTATTCATGTCCTCCATCCATCTTGAAATTCTGTATCTTCTTCTTGTTTGGGTTATACATTGAATTTCCATTAGAGTATGGCAAGCATTCTCAATCTAGCTATATTTTTCTATTTCTCTACACTTCTTGGTCTAGGCAGAATAAGCTAGTTAGAGCATGTGCTTTGGAATAAAATAGACATGGATTTAAATGATTGCTTTATCTCTTACAGTGTGACCCTGGACTTGGGCTTCAGTTTCATAACCTGTAAAATTAGGACATGAATACCTATCCTATTTCTTAGTGTCTGAAGTTTATTTATTTATTTATTTTTATTATTCGTATATTGTGAGCAGACATCTTTGTTAGGTACAAATTGAAAACGACATATGTGCCCACATTTCTCATTTGACCCCTTCCCCCAATTCCCACCCCGCTCCCTCGCCCTCCCTCCCTCTCAAGTTCAATTGTGTCTGAACTTTAAATGAGATAAAGTATGTGAAGTACTTGTCACTTGGAAAGTACTCAATAAGCACCATTGTTTTCCTTTTAGGGGAAGCATTTAAACATTTTAGTTTTAAAAACTTCCTGTTGGGTGCTAGTTGCTTAAAAGTAGAGAGAGATGTATCTATAAATGATTTTACCTATTTATGCCTATTCTGAATAATAATTGGGTCAGTGGAAGTTGAAAGCAAGATTTTCCATAGATAAACAACATAATTGATAACAAACAAATCATGTGTATTTAGACCAAATTATATGTATTTAGGGAAAGTGGCTGGAGAGGGGTGTTTCTTGCAATAAATACTGGCAACCAAATGAGTGTAAATGACTCCATGATCCCTGAGTCTGGCAGACTTGAAATCAACAATGGCTTGGTTCCTTATTGGCTGTGTCACCCTGGTAAGTTACTTAATTGCTCTTTTTGTAGTTTCATTATTGGTAAAGTTGGGTTGATATTACCTAGTTGATGGGATGTGTGTGAAAAATCAATGAGGCAATACAAGTAAAGTATTCAACATAATGCCTGACACATGGTAGATGCTCAAGAGAAACTTGATGTTATTATTATTTAAAATTGTCCCATGTGTTTTTTTAAAATTTTATTTATTACTTCATAGGCTATAGGTTACCCAATTTATTTTTTTTTTAGTTTGTATTATTTTTGTAAGTGCTGCAAGTATTTTAGAGGTTCTTATCTCAATTATGAGAAAAATAGTGGAATCCTTATAAAATAGTCATTTGTAAGATAATTTTGTGTAAATATGTTTTTACACTTTTGTCACAAAATTATGATACAGTGGAATGACATAACAAGACATTGCACGTAAAGCAATAAATGTAAGGGAGTGGCTCAGACACGTAGATCAGTTTTATTCAGTGTTTTCACTAGTTTGGAGGAGTAACTGTTAAATGAGAGAGCTTGTGATTGCATTTATGGTTTAGAGAATATAATTTAAGAATGTCTTTTAAGGAGCTTGTTTTATTTATTTTTCTGGTCACAAGATGTATTATATTATTATGGTTTTACTTGGATGGTGAAGTGAATGGTCAAATCAACTTCCTGACACACTTGACAATAATAATGCCTTTTGTTGTGGTGCAATTCATATTTTATAAAGTACATTCACATTCATTATCTTATTGGACCCTCTTAGTGCTTGGTAAAGTAATCAGGCAGGTGGTATTATCACCATTTTGTATATGGGGAAACCTGACCATGTCTTTTCTTTGCCTAAGCCCTGAAATGGTTTCTGATTGCACCTATGATAAAGTTTGAAATCATCACTCTAATGCAGGAGCCCCTGTGTGATCTGGCTTGCTTCCTAATCTCCTGTGTTACCATGCTTCTCTTGCTATGGAGCCTTCTTTTAGTTCCAAAAACATTGTAAGCTTCTTCCCTTACTTCAATTTTCAAGTATGGAGCTCCTGACTATGAATCTCTTTCCTCGCTCTTCCACCTTTCTAAGTCTCACCTAATTCTTTGTATTTTCACTTGAAGGCCAGCCTCCCAAGAAATCTTTGAAGCCCAGACAAGGGGAGGCTTTCTGTAATACTTGCTCACAGCACCCTGGCTTTTTCCTTTGGAAAACGCATCCCAGTCATTACTCAGATAATCATTTATGCCATTATTTGTCTTAAGGTCTGCTTTCACCCCTAGATTCCAAGATTCATGAGGTTTGAGGCTACCTGTCTTGCTCACTCTTTATAGTCAGTCAAGGACAATTTCGGAAACACCTCAAACACGTCACAGTATTTGTTAAGTGAATAAATAAAGTGAATTATATAAAACCATATTTAAAAAAACCTAGAACTAAGAAGTCTGCATTCCTGGTTCAATAGTTTTTCTATTATACCAACTGTATAAGAAAATAGATTGGTAATACTGACAAACTGAAGTTTTAAGAATTTGTAAATATTTCTCACTGGAGAGATGTAAGGCCTGAATGAAATAGTAGGCAATGAATTTTTATCATTTCATGAAAGAAGAAGGGTGTGAATATGTAACAATAATGTTGGTTTTAAAGAATGGGAAAATATGCATACAAGGTAATGATACCACTGTTTAAAGAAAGAGCTACAAAGGTATAGAGTATGGTTATTTATGTGGTCTAGTGAGTTTTTAGTTTTATCTGAAGTTTTTCAGTTGGGTAGTTGAAAAGTTTGAATTCTTAAATTGTGGATTGAATGTTAGGGCAGCAGTGTGAGTTTTGCTTTTCAAAATGCTTCTTAAATCTCATGCTATAAAAGCCTTTGTTGTTAGAGAGAGTATATCAAGGAAAGATTGCTCACTATAAATATAGCTGTTACAGGTCAGATTCCCTGGGAAGAAAATTCTGAGATTAGCATGCAGAAAGTTTACTGGGGAGTGTTTCTGGATCAACATTTGTAAGGGAGTGAAGGATACAGGATGGACAGAGGAAATATTTGATCTGTGCTGTCCTGAGACCCCACTGACCCTCAGGAGCTCTGGAGCTAAAAATAGCTCCTGGCTGAGGGCAGTTAGCATTTAAACCCCTGTACTGACCAGTGATTGCATGCAAGTTACATGTAAAGGGAGCATGACATTGGGAAGGTGGCATCCCTTAGCTGAGGGCAGTAAATGGGGGAGGGCAAGCAACTGTCCATCACCAACACAGCTGCAGAATGAATGTTTACAGCCTGAAGTGAAGGGTGATTCAGTACACACTAAAATGGCCAACAAAGTCTACTGCTTGTGATACTTCTTAGGTCAATTTGCCCGTGAATGTTTTGGGAACAGTCCCTTTAGTGTTCTGGCAGGCTTCTTTTCTGGAAGAAAATGTTCAAGGACAAGGTTAGGGAGATGAAGCACAGCCCCCGCTGCTGTGGTTGGTCTTGAGTCTGCACAGAACTTAGCCCATGGTGGGCAGTCCAGACAGCAGTCACTTGCTGCCCATGGCCAGGGACTCTGTCTATACAGGCCCAGTAGCATAGCAAGAACTGTGTATTTTGAAAGGTATTTAATTTTCCATTGCTGATGGTGAGCTTCTGCTTCATTGGAATTGTCATATTGGGGCTAGCCATAAGCTCCACTTGGTGTCTCTTCCAACACGGTCTGTTGTGTCTTATGACCCAATGTCCGGCAGGACTGCTTGTGTCATGATCTGGAGCTTCTGCAGCTCGAGATCTGGGCTCCCTCAGAGCTGGCAGCCTTATAGTTTCCTGGGATATGGGTTAGAGCAATATTCCCAAGTGTGGACTATGCTTCCTCTAGGACTTCAAGAGGTTGGTGAGATATTTTATTTTCTTCTTTGTAGTGGGAGGTAGGAGATGTGACAACTTTATTTTGAAAGCATGTGCTAGAATGGTCCCAGACCACTGGACTCCCAATATTTTTTTACTGATGTTGCAAACCTTTTAATATTTGTTGGGTTTATCTACACCCACCAGATTGTTGAGCTTTTTGCTAAAGTTTCCAACATATTTACTGCCTCTTGATATTTTGGCCCATTTATATATTATTTGTGTATGGTAGGGGTGGTTAATGTGATATTCTGCAATGTGGCAACATGATCCATGACCACATTATGATATAGGACAAGAGAGTTAGCTTGACCCTGGGTCAAAGCTGGGAATGTGTGTCGTTGTGAGAACTCTTTCTGATAGAGATGGGAAAGAATGCACAAACCAGATCTATGGCTAGATATCATGTACCCGAGGCTGTGGCAATCTCATCTAGGAGATGCACATCTGCCACAGTAGCTGAGATTTGAATATTTTCTCAATTAAGTTTGCTTGGTTAAGTTTCTTGGTTAAGTCTATAGTTGCATTTTAGGATCTGTCTGATTTTTCAGGAGCCAGACTGTCAATTAAATGGAGATATAGTGACCACCATGCCTAAGTCCTCTAGGACTTTAAAGGTGGTGCCAACATCTGCCAGTCCCCTTGAGATGCAATATCGTTTTTGATTTATTTACTTTGTTAGCTGGCCAAGAGACCAATGTTGGTGTTGCACTAAACATTAAGAAAGTTTTCTCCAGTTAGAGAACCCATTGAGAGATGGACAGAGTGGTTGAGTTGGATTCTTGTTTTTAAACTTGGCCCCCATACACCTTCATTCTAACTAGGAGCAGTGAGTGATGCTCTGTGTCATTAGATATAAATGTTGGCTTAGACTCAAGATGCAACAATCATCCAAATATTTGGTTAGTCTGCTCCCAGGATATGTACTTGAGTAAAAGGTCTCTTTTGGATAAGATGAGGGAATTACTATGTTAGGCAGCTTTCTGTCACTATAAAAAAATAACTGAGATAATTAATTTATGAAGAGAAAAGGTTTATTTTGGCATACAAATTTGTTAGTTCCAGTCCACGAATGATTGGCACAGTTGCTTTGGGTCTATGGTGAGACATGGCAGAACCACGTGGCAGAGGAAAGCTACTCACCTCAAGACCAGCAAGTAAAGAGGGAAAAGGAATCTCCTTCTATAGCATGTCCCCAATGACCTAAGGACATCCTGCTAAGTCCCGCCTCTTAAAGGTTCCTCCACCTCCCATTAGTGCCACAGGCTGGGGACCAAGCCTTCAACATACTGGCCTTTGGAGGATGTTCATTATCTATACTATGGCAGTTGCCATGCATTATTGCCATGGTATTTCTGGAGCTTTCCTCATGGGGACTCAGCCTCTCTTGCAGCCAGTTAGTTCTGGGTCAGAAAACTGGCTCAGGTCCAGAAAAGGGGCAAGGAATTTTGACTTTGTATATATATGCCCTCAGCCTTCTGATTATACTCCTCTAAATTTGGGGGTAGGGCAATGCTGGAGATTGAGCCCAGGGCCTCATGCATGCTAGGCAAGTACTCTATCATTGGGCTACATCCTAAAATTTTTTTTGGTTACATAGATTGAGCAGTACCCTTCTTGTTTGCCCATCTGTCTTTCCCCTAGGGATTCCATGCTCTATTAATTATCTCCATAGCTCTCTGTGGATCAGACAGACCCTCCAGCTGCCATTCCAGTTTGCTGCTGCGCCCACTCCACTTCAGATGCCGGTGTTCTACTCTGTGGCCTCTATTATTATAAGATTTTACCATTCTTTGTGCTCTCAAAGGGTCTGGTTTTATACTAGGATTTCTTACTGTCAGTCCCAGCTATAGAGGACAGCTACTGCAAAGCTTCTCAATGATGCTGATGTCCCTATAGCTAGTGCACTTCTTATTGTATGGTAAACAGTATCCTCTCGGTCATCCAGCAGGCCAAACTCAGCTGGTGGGTTTTCAGCCTAACTTAGAATATGTACTATAACATCCCCATTTTTCTAAGCCTTTTGATCCCCTTTCTCCTGTCTGCAATGGCAATTGTGGCATTTTTACTAGACTTTGTTTTTTCCAAGCTTAAAGAGTCATCTTTGTAGTATATTAGCATGAATTTCCAGGGGACTTGCTAGGATGGATAATTTCCAACAGAGAACTTACAAATTAATAAGCTCTTCTTTATCCAACTTCATGTTCCATCTCCCTTGATCCATCACTCTCAGAATCCAATCCCACATGTATTTTTGGCCTCCTGCTGGTCTATATTGACTGGATCCTGTAGCTCCTTCCAGGTACCATCTCTTTCTATTCAGTAGGTCCAGCACAACTCAGTTATGTTTTATTTTTACTTAATACTAGATAATGGTTGTGTAACTGGGGAGACATGGGAGGGGTGGTTGTCTAAGGGGGATTATGCTGTCTTGCAAATCAGGGGCCTCTGCATCATCTTTCAAGCACAGGAGAGAGGGAGTGCTAGATTTTAACAGGGAGGAGTGGGTCACTTCTGCAAGTTCAGAGAGTTTGGTAGAACTCTGGTGATTCATGATTTTTGAAGGTATGCCATTCTGTATTTCAGGGCCCCATTACTTCCCAGTAGACCTGTAGCAGCTGAGAATTCAACTCTTTCTGAGCTCTGCTGCAGATATAATAAAATCCTAGTCCTGGTCCTCAACTTCTTCTGTCTTGTGGCTACAGGAAATAAATCTTTTTATATGCTGCAAAGATGTGCTGACTTTGGTAATTAGTATGTATGTATGTATGTATGTATTTACTTATTTATTTATTTGTTTTTGTGGTTCTAGGGATTGAACTCAGGGGCATTCTGTCTCTGAGCTACACCCCCAGCCCATTTTAATTTTCAAACAGGGTCTCTCTAGGATGCTGAGAGTCTTGCTATATTGCTGAGATTGGCCTTGAACCTGTGATCCTCCTGTCTTAGCCTCCCAAGTACTGAGATTATAGGCCTGTGCCACCACTATTTAATAATCTTCTGTTTTGTGTAAAATATATGGTATTGATGTCTGTGGTTGAGTGGGGAAGCAGGATGGGGCTGAGTAGGGACTGAGATCTACCCATAGTGCAGTCATTGGATGCAGGCTGCCCTGGGAGGGAGCCTGACCTTGGGTGAGATGCCATCTCAGTGGTGCATGCCAGTATTCACTACAATAGCCTTTCTTTTCCCACATGGTATTCTCCCCCTGCCAACTCATAACAATCAAGGTGGGTACCAGAAGAAGCAGATGACCACAAAATTGTTGCTCTGATGACTGTCTTTCAAAAATTATCCCAGAAGGTTAAAAGTACACTAATCTAAGTCATTTTCTTGTAATGTAAGTACACTAAATGCTTACAGGCAATTGGATCTGTTCCTCAGTTTTATCTGTTGGCAAAGATGAGGTGCTGAAGAACTGTTTGCTGCATAAATAAATGAACAAATGATCAGGTGCCTACTGCATACCTGTGGTAAATCATCCCTTAACTGCAATGATTGGTGAAGAGATGAAATGAGATTTAGAATTCACCCAAAAGGAGATATTTGATCTTTAACTCTTCCCTGGGTAGAACAGAAAAATAGAAAGAGAACTGAATCTGGACCCAGTAGAACTGGATGTGTGCTTTGATTGTATTATTCATAGACTGTGGGAACTTGGGAAAATTACTTAACATCTGTGAGCTTTGGTTCCCTTATATTTGGTATAAAATCTGCTTTCCTCCTATGTTCTTATGAGAATTGGCCGACATATTAGCAGCTAAAGCATTGAAAGTCGTAGAACATTAAACACATATATGGGAGTTTATTATTATTATTACCAATATTAGTCTTTTCCTTGCTTGTCATTAAGAGGAACAAGAGTGAATCAGAGAACACCAGAATGGCTAATATTGGAGAAGGAGAGAGTAGGGAACTTATACAAATCACTGTAAACTATGAATTATAAAAAGTTAACATGCAAGTGCATATTCCTAGCAGATGGTTTTGGGGGCATTTGTTATATTTTAGGCTTAAAACTAAGAAAAAAAATAAAAGAATGGCTAAATTCCCAATTATTTGGTTGAATATATATCTGTAATATTTATCTCTATTTAAATTGATGTCTTTTCTAGCATTTTATTTTGTACTTTTTAAAATCATTCACTACTTCTAATATCATGAGGCCCATTGTCAAAAGGGTGTTTATCTGGTGTTGATTTTATTCGTCTCAGTTAATTGTTCAGAGATGAGTGTTCCTTGCTGGTGTTATGCTACATTATTTCTTTAAGCCCCATCATTAAAGTTATGGATTTGGGTACTATTGAACATAAAATGCCTTCATTGGGAGGAACTAGTTTTATATCCTTGCACAAAGACCTTATGCTATGCAATAGCAAGTAACACTAAAAATCATTGTTCCAAAAATGCTTTTTTGACCCTGAAGCACAGATGGTTATTGAATGGTCAGTATTCTAAATGTTTTCTTGTAATCATGTGAGTGTTGCAATCCAGTTCGTTTCAACCATTATTTGTGTGATGGAGCTATAAAGAAAACTTTATTTTATATATATATATATATATGATTCATCGCTGTGTGTCTGAATTACCAAAGCAAAGCAAGATTTCTAGAGTTATCTTTTCTGTCCTTGCCCATGGTTCCTCCCCCCACCCCTCCTTGGTTTGAGACACAGAAGTCAGGTAACAGGACAGAGCAGTTCAGTTCAGGTTGCAAGTTGTTAAGCTCACTTTCGCCACCAAAATACATCAGCAACATGTCTATTTTCTCAATTTGAATTCCATCAACCTAAAACATTCTCTGAAAAAGGAATGTGTTCAGCACAACTCAGGTTCCTCACCTACTGTGGACATAGCTCTGCAGGAGTCTCAAAAACAGGAAATAAATGTTCCTATCCTCAGGACCTAGAAGCCTAGTAAATGACTAATAAATAACTACAAAGGAAGGCAGGGTGATGAGTGCCTCAGGAAGGGTTTCAACAGTTGATGGGTTTGAAGAAGAGGGAGATATTAATTTACACTGCATGGGGTGGGGTAGGGTGACCTGGGCAAACTTCCTGGGGTATGGTTTCGGATAAATGTAGACAGGAATTCTTACCTTTTATTGTGACTATTAGCCTGCCCTTAGAATATTTTAAGTGTATAAAATAAAAATAAAGGATTATGATGGAAAACAATTATATTGAAACACAGTTATTAAAATACCAAAAAAAAAAAACCCAACTGTGATTAGTAGTAAGTGCACTTCTTTATTAAGGTATTAAATTAAAAAAATCCCCACCAAGTGCTCTGTGTATGTGGGTTGCTATCACTGTGAACTACATTATGATGTGAGACTATAATGCACCAATAAAAGTATAAATTTTAAAAAAAATTTCAGTTGCAGGTATAACTATTGTAATTTTTTTTTTCTTTTGTGGGATGCTAGGCATTGAACCTAGGGGCATTCTACCTCTGAGCTACACCTCCAGTCATCTTTTATTTATTTATTTTATCTGTAAACAGGGTCTTACTAAATTGCTGAAGCAGGCCTTGAACCTGTGACCCTGCAGTCTCAGCTTCCCAAGTACTGGGATTTCAGACATGCACCATCACACCTGGACAACTGTTGTAACTTTGAAGTTGTAATGAGTAAAAATGATAACCAAAGGATGGCTGGCCTACAGGGTGAACAGGACACAGATAGGGAGATGGAGAGAGAGAGAGAAGGGTGAGGGAGGGTTGGAGCCTCCAGGCAAAACAAACTGAGCATAGACCTCGAGGATAGGGCAGTAAAGGGATTATTTAAGGACTAGATAGGTAGAGCTAGAGGATACATGTTTAGAGCACACACCAAGTGAGGTAGTAGGGGAAAATGATAGATATGTGGGAAAAGGAGAGATGGCGAAGGGCTTGGCATACCAGAGGAGGAATTACATCGGTGGGGAGTCATCAGTGTTTATTTTTGAGCAGGAAACAGACATAAATATATCATTGTTTTAGGAAAGTAATTTGTGGCATAATGGGAGCTGGGTTAAAAAGACCAGAAACAAGAAGTCTCTTAGTAGTTTATTGCACTGGTCAGGAGAAATAATATTGAGAGCTTGAGCTAATTCAGAAGTTGAAAAGAGAAGAGCTAAGCAAAAGACAGTGGACTGGCAGACTGAAAAGACTTGGCAACGAAATGAACAGGAGGGTGGTGAAGAGTGAGGAGCAGAGCAGATTCTAGGTGTTGACCTTCTCATACAGGGATGACGATGAAGCAATGTACCCGAACAGGGAATGCTGCAAGAAAGCTGCATTTTTGCCAGAGGAGTTTGGAGTATATTAAAAGTTCGAGGTATTCATGGCTATTCATATGGAAAGGTTCAGCAGGCAGTTAAAGATGTGAATCCAG
The DNA here is from genome assembly GCA_004027655.1 of Graphiurus murinus. NCBI lineage: Eukaryota > Metazoa > Chordata > Mammalia > Rodentia > Gliridae > Graphiurus > Graphiurus murinus. The sequence goes on along the minus strand of PVLC010001209.1, from coordinate 139,868 downwards.
AACTTGGACAAAAGTTCAAGGACGGGTGATGTAGATTTGGTAATCCTAAAGGGAAACAGCTGAAATCAAAGGAGTAGAAACATTTCGAAAGAAGGGTAAGGCTACAGAAGACTGAACCTTGTTTGACTTCTCAGGCTGTGCAAAATATGTTCCAAGAAAAACTGCGTAGTCATTTTTAGCGTATTCAGTCCTTGTTTCCTCAGTTCCACAAAGTGAGGAATGTGCCTGCTATGTTTCAGATATTTTACTTCCTAAAAGGTCAATGAGATGTTGGCCCCCTTTCAGAGAATTAATATTTCTAGTAGGGAAGCAAATATGTGAACAAATAAATATATGTGAACAAATAAATACAATTTTATAAAAGGAGCACAGTCTAGAACTATGTACACAGTAGAGGGCAAGGTTAACTTCAGCTGGGATCGGGGGCAAGGAAGGCTTCCTAGAGAAGGTGACATTGGGTATAGGTTTTGAGGGAAAAGTAGTAGTTTGCCAAATGTGGAAGATTGCGCACACGCCTGGCAGTGGAGGAGCTGCTTTCTCTTTGTGCGTTCTTGTGCCCAGTCGTACAAGATGTGAATATTTACAAGACCAGAAGCCCTATCTTTCGGTGATTAGCCCTTCTCATCATGTTGATCTTTAAAGAAGGCCCCTCAAATTTGGCTATGAAATTATGCTCTATGACAGATCCAAACCTTTCCAGTTGAAATTTAACTCCATTTTCTCTGGTTTTACTTATTTAAAAATGGAGATGGCTCAACCATCATTCTCTGTCAGGACAACAACAAAAATTGTTCTACAAAGTATCCAGTAAGTGGAGCATTAAAAGCAGTGCCAGTAATGTTTCATGGAACATAATTTATCCATAGTTCTCTGTGTGACAGCCCTTTTTAGCCTCCAGATTATATTTGTAATAAGTTGTGTCCTTTCATGGACATTCAGGCAGTACTGGAGCTCACATTTGCCTGACAGCACTGTTTATGTTACTTCCCAGCTGGCTGAGGTTAGTTTCAGAGTAGAGCCATTGAGCCATGTTTGTTAAATAGATGTATATTTTTTTTTTACTTATTTTATTAGTGCATTGCAAATGTACACCACACATTCAGTGTGATAAAAACATTCATGCACATAGCTCTTGGCCTAAATGTATAATTTTTAAATATGAAAAATTCCAACACCATGAAAATTAATTGTTTTGTTTTTGCTATTTTATGTCTTCATAGTATTGTACCAACATAGGATTTTCTGTTCCACCTCTTTCTTGGGATAGAGCTATAACCATAGTCTCTGGAGCACTGGCCCTTTGCTACCATCAAGGAGAAAAAAAGATTCTTTGAAAAAATAAAGAAATCAGAAAGATTCTATAATAGCAGAGTTCTACTCTAGTAGACAATTACATGAAAGAAAGACTTATCTTTTACATATTTAATTTTGAATTGGACCAGTAATGATCATTTACTTTCATCATCTCAATTACCCTGAATATGTAAGGGTGATACATACACAGTTTCACTGGGGAGAAAACTGAAGGGAATCATTTGACCGAAAGCCCATGTCCAAGGCCAATGGGGAAGAACTGAGGCCCTGTGCAGAGGGGATAGGAATAAATGAAAGGAGAAGGCACAGAGAGAGAGAGACTAGACAGGTGAGACTCTTATAGACTTATAGGAGACTCAAGGGAAAAAAATGAAAGTCTGTAATTTCTAGACTCTTGTATAGGCCTTTCAGCCCCCAAAGATCTAGAAATCATATATATTGCTATGTGTCAGGCATTAATCTATTTAGGGGAGACTGGTTCATACAAATGCCAATAATCCATGCTTAGAAGGTAATCAGGTATGGAATAAATATCTATATAGGAACAAAAATTCTGTTGTGTGCCATATATAATATATATGTGTGTATGTATATATGTAAACATATATAAATGTAAATACATATATAAATATAAATATATACATATATAATTTATCTTTTTATATATTAGGGATGGGGAGGAGAAAATACCCTTCTCTATGGAACCCTGTCTTTAGACATGTAGGGACTTCCTGGAAAACACCTAAGCTCCTTACTACACCTCCTTGACTAAAATGCTAAAGAAGTGGTTCTCCCATTGATTCATATAAGTAGAGCCTTCTAAGGTCTGATTTAGCCTATTATTTGTCTTCTGCCTTGAATTAATTGATTAAATAATTAAACAATAATTGCGTTATGCAGTATCCTGTATGTCCCATATCCTATGTAGGAGCTGGGGAAATAAGCAGGAGAATAAATATCCTTTCCCCGAGAAGCATTAAACATGTAGACAATACCCACTACCCTTTCAACCACTGTAAAGAAGAAAGCTAAAAGGCTATCAAACTTCCATTGAGGAACTGATGCTTTGCTGATGATTGGCATTTTACTAGTGTGAGGTATAGCTAAAGAAAGGCCCGGGTTTATAAAAGGATTCCAGTATGATTTTTCTTGAGGCTTAGACTTGGCTTTTATTTTCTCTTTGGTTCTTAAATTCTATTAAATAATGTTTTCTTAACCTGTTGGGATTTATACAAGACACTACTTCCAATCCATTCCATAGTTTAGGCTTTCAGGGGTCTGACTCTTGTGGAGGATGGTGATAACCACAATTTAGGTCTAATTTTGTATTTCCCCATTTGTGAACCAATATCGCTGTAAAGACCTGTATTTGCCTAACTCTCTAGCAGAGATGTTAGTGAACAGATGCACATAGGAACATATGAATCCTTTGACCTTCATATCCAGGCCCAGAATTGGAACCGTATATTCAATTAGTCCTCTCTCTGGTATGCCCCATCCACTTCCATGGTCCTCTTAAAACTTAGAGCCGATTAGGAATTCACAGGTTCTCTTATGGAGAATGATCTACAGTCCTTACCATGGCCTCTGTGGTCTCTACCATTCATCTCCAATTTATCTTTGTAGCATCACCTCCTAGTCCTGGATATTTGTGTTTTCTGAACACATGGAGCACTTTGACGATCTTTACATTTTCTCTTACCATTTTTTCCACCTGGAATAGGATTCTCTTCCTAGACCATTGCACATCTGAGGCTGTTGAAGCCAAACTCATCTTTCAAAACCCGATTTAAATATTGCAAATACTTTGGAGGTGTCCTACACTTTTCTTTCTTTGTATCAATAACTTATTTCTCTGGATTTTCATAGTACTTTACTCATACTTCCCATAGCATTAAGGTTGTATTTATTAAACTGAATGGCATAAAACAGTATCTGGCACAAAAAAATGATCAATAAATATTAGTTATTAGTTTTACTTATCACATCGTGCCTAAGATAAACACTTCTACATATGTGTAAGTATATAAATACTCTTCCACTCACCTATAAGCACTTTAAGAATAAGAAAAGACAATAATGTATTCACTTTTGTGCTTAGAGCCTTAGCTTTGTGTCTAGATACCAAGGAAAAGCACGAAGAGCACTTGTTGAAACACTCACTGAGTGAATCTGTTACCAGCATACAGAAAGATAGAATAGAAAGCAGAACAACTTTTGACCCTGTTCTCTGCCAGGGCATTCCACTGGGCTTTATATGTCTTAGCTGATTCAACTCCACAACTACCCTGTGAAACATTCACTTAATCTTGCTTTACACAGGAGGAAATCATGACTCAGAGAATTTAAATAATATACCACAAGTCAAAACCAGAAAGAAGAGAAGCCAGAATCCAAGGTGATTGCATTTCTGGTGCCATCACCACAGGCTCAGGCTCTCATGCTATGTTGACACTCAGTGACATCACATTGTCCTCAGGGAGAGAGAGATTAATACATGACCACCAAAATGACTCTTAAAAATTATCAGTACAGTTCTCAGAGAGAATGCAAGCAATGAAATGAGACAGTATATATATATATATATATACTGTCTCATTTCATTGCTTGCATTTATATATATATATAGTACTGGGGATTGAACCCCGAGGTGTTCTACCTCTGAGCTATACCCCTAGGCCTACTTTTAAATTTTGGAAGCAGGGTGTCACTAAGTTGCTGAGGCTGGACTTGAACCTGCAACTCTCCTGTCTCAGACTCCCAGGTACTTGGATTATAGGCATGTGCTACCATGCCTGGCAACATTCATCATTTTAACCCAGAGTTAAATTTCTAGGTGTGTGTGTGTGTGTGTGTGTGTGTGTGTGTGTATGTGTATGTGTGTGTTTTCAAAGATGTCTCCACCTGTTTCAAATTATGCCATCAGAATGGACTATAAAACAGCATTTCATTTTTCAGTTCCCACAGGAGCAAATCAAACTTTCAGATAGTAACATGAATGAATGTGTTGTCAGAGGATCCTGGATATATATATATATAAATTTTTCCATTATAATTTCCAGTGCTAATGTATATACTTTAATTGGAGATGTATGGTGGATGTGTGTGTGTGTGTGTGTGTGTGTGTGTGTGTGTGTGTGTGTAAGGAACTGAAACCATATGGATGCTGCCTCATTTCAGCTCAGCCCTTCCAGGAACTGTAAACTTTAAATTGAGGTTGGAACCCAGCATTTGTCAATCTCCCAACAAAGATGAGAACAATCAGCCCTTCTGCAAAGGCTGAATATACACCAGGGAAGAGGGGCCCCAAACTCCTGTTTGCATGCACACGTTTTTGCCCCACTTTGTTATACTAATCCTATAATCTGCAGAGTAGAGAGTGGAATGATTTTACCTGTCTTGCTGATTACATGGTTTGGAGTAGGGATGCTTTTAGTATGAGGCAGCTTTTAATTTACCTTAAGTTTGGAACTGCAAACAATAGGACTTTACAGAGGGAGGAAACTATTGATGAGATAGATAAGACCAGAAAATAAAGGAGGGGGTGAGAGGGTTGGATTTGGTTGTGTGGAGGTGAAAACAGCTCAGGCTTTGAGTTGAAATTTTATCACTTATTAGTGCTGTGATTGGACATAGGTGAGGTTTGAAACTCTGAGAAGCTCAGTTTCTTCATCCATAAAATGGAGATGATAATTAAACCCCTTTCTTGCCAGGTGCTTGGGAGATTTAGAGATAATGTGTGCAACCTACCTGGCACCAAGGAGACCCATGAGAAATGTCTGAGATAGCTATTATGGTTTTTATTCTTTTTCGAAAATAAAATCTGTAAGCAGCCCTGAAAAGAATCAGGATTCAGGACAAATGTGATTCCTGTTGATGATAACTCTCTGGGAGCATTTTTCTTGTTTCTTTGCCCTTCTTGTGTCCCTTGTTTACTTCTGGTTAAATTAATGTTCCAAACTTACCCTTATCAGCCCTTCTCTTTTGTTTTTTCTTTTTCATTCTTTTGGAAAATTCAAAAGAAACTGGCAAAGCTGGTCAAACAAAATGGTTACAGGCAGTCTTTGTTTGGAAGTCAAAAATTGCCTCTCTTCTCTTTGCCCTGCCCAACTTCCCTCCTTGTGGTCTTTTCACTCTTTACATGCCAGTAATAAAATATATTGTGAGACAGATCGACAGATGCATCACCTTGACATTTGGTGAGTGAAGGCATAGATTTGGATAATAGACTTAGCTGAAATGTCTTTCTGGGGGTGTCCAGTATATACAAAACAATTGCTATCCCAGAAAACAGCTAGTAGATACCTCCCCAAACTGTGTAATTCTCATAGCTGTGGACACAGGAAGCCATTTTCCCAGGGGATTCATTAGATTTTGATTAGCCTCCAATACATTTGTTCTAAACAACATGGAGGAGTTCCCCAAGGCCAGACTGAGGTTTCCAGCTGTGACAGAGATGGACATTTAATTTGTTTGTGATTGGGTTGTCAAGGCTGGATATTTGTCATTTGAGATTTCTTTCTTACTCTTTTTCTCCAAATCTACTCCTAACAAGGGAAGTCTTAAAAATAAGGTAGATTAAAAATTGATGGAGTGGAGTGTGTACTAAGTTGGTTTCTATTTTATTTCACTTAGCATAATCATAATTTGGGGGCCAGTGATTAAAATTCCTGAGTTCGTACAGACAGAGCTCACATTGGTCACAAAACACCCCAGCAATCTCATCCCATTTCTTAGGGAAGATTTAATAGCAGGCCTGTTCAGTGAGGCACATACAAGTTCATTACCTTTATAAAACAGTCTACAGGAATTTTACTAGTGTCCAAGGCAGTGCTGTTAATGATTTTAAACCACACATTTCTACAAAAGAACAAAAGACAGCCTGTCCTGGGCTAGCCCTGATTTCTTTTCTTTTCTTTCTTTCTTTCTTTCTTTTTTTGTCTTTTTTGCTTCTTTGAGAATTTTCTAAATTCAAACATTTACTCTGAATCTCTTAACCATTTGTATTATTTTTGTATTATTACCAACCTACTACTTTTGTGGTATTTCACTGTTTTTTTTGGGGGGGGGAAGTTGTCTTAAGATGGTGTTGTCTAAACTGGAGTCGGCTGCCTCCTACTTGGCTTCCAGCCATGTTTCAGCTGAGACACAGACACAGGCTCTGACTTTATGCTGCTGTGCATAAGGGTCAGCTGAGGTTTGTGTTACTCAAACTTCATTTCTCAAAGGCAAATTGAGCAGGAGCAATGCTTGATGATTGTTTTAGTGCTTTCCTCGCCCTTTGACATGGGGCTTTGGTAATCTCATGTCAGATATTTGTTGAACTATTAAAGTTGCAATGTTCATGATCTTTTCAGAGATTAGATTGTATCTGAAAAGGCTTTTAAACTCAAGATTTTTTTTTTTTTTTTTTGATTCCGTTTTGTGGACCTAATGTGTTCTGGGACTGGAGACATGAATGGTCATACTCTCAAACTTCCTGCTACCCTGGCATCCGTGTGTTTTGGTTCTGAGCTCTGTGCTGAGACATTCCATGTCGTAATAGTTCTCTTTAATTTCAGCTTTTTGATTATGTTGGTCTAGTTAAGGGTGGTGCTATATTAAATAACATTTTGATCTTGCTTGTTTGGATAAGTGGGCCTTGGGTGAATACACACATAGAATATAAATGGACAGTATTTGACTCCATCACCAACCATCTGAGTGCCCACACTGTCTGGTCCACTCACTGGATTTGCATTATGTCGTCTAGAGTCTAAAGAATCCAGTTTGTTCCAGCCCCAGTCTTCAAGAAGGTTGACCAAATGAACAGAAGTGTAATAAATTGTGAGCAAGTAGCACAGAGCACACTGCTGGGCACACTGAGGTGAGCCCATGAAAGTGATACAGTGAGGGCTTGTGCACTTTTGCTTCATCAGCAGTTACTGCCAGTGATGTGATAGAAGGATCACTGCACCTGGAGAATGAAGGGTCTAGTTGTGGCTTTCCTCTAGCGAGCTGTGTGACCTCAAACAAGTCATTTAATCTTTTTAAAACTCAGGTTAGATATCTGTCAATGAGCAAGTTTTGCTGGATAATTTCAAAGAGTCTTTCTAGCTCTAAAAAATACCCTATGATTTTCATAAAGGGTGTTTTATTTGATTGTGACATTTCATGTGGCACCTAATTCTGTACAGATGTCTTAACTCAGAGTACTTTGGTTCTTGTAGATTTAATACATGGAATTTATCATTCTATTAATGCACCTTAGAGTGAAATGCATGTCTGTGTATCCACCTACTCTCACATTTATAATATATATTACATCTTTTTAATGTATATCATGAGAAATGCCAGTGGACCTAAATGAAATATTACTATTGTTGCATGCATTGTTACCGAGTCTGTCAGGGTAGACGAATTAAATAAGGAACGATGTGTGCTATGGAAACTACATTTGCCATATACTCAGGTGTCTGCACACTGCATAAACACAGATATTGAATGTGCTTTGGGTTTTCTCTACCAAGAGCTAGAAAAGTTTCTAACTTGAAAATAAATTGAAAATCAAATGGACAATTTGATTTTTAAACATGAGGCTGAGCTATTGTAACAGCACCCGTTGTCTCTGGCAGACAGCACAGCTGGGGACTCCTTAGCTCCTTTTGTCCTGTACCTGGTGATTGAGCAGGTGAGACAGTGAGCTGGCTGTGAGAGACACAGGTTATAAGATTATGAATAATGGTAGGAAGGATGAACTGAGGATCAAGATGCCTGTGGGGACTCCTCAGGATAGAAAGCCAGGGATCTTTGATCTTCTGCTCTGTATATACTTCAGAACCGTTTACTTTTTCCTTTCTCTCTGTCCTTTTTTTTCTGCCAGCTGTCTGGACAACTTCTCATCTTACTTTTACTCTATAAAGACACAACAATCTATTTTGGAAATCTCATTTTAGCATGAATGTTTCCGGATTTGAATAGTAAATTCTCACCAGGAAGAATTCTGCCTTGAGATTTTTGCACGTGAGGAATATAAAAGGATATAGAAAACCAGGGATGGAGAATAGGACATGATTTTCTATCTGAAAGTGACACTTAAAAGTTTGCATTGGCAGCTCTCATCCTAGGCTGTCATTTATAAAATGACTTAGAATGTTCAGGTGTTTTGGTTTTGCTTTGCTTTTTTCTCCTTTTTATATTTTTATTGGTACAATACATCCTAATGAGACTCAAAGTGATACAAACATACATGCACACATCACTTGGGGAATTTCCCTCCATATAACCACCCTGTTTCTCTTCCTCCCTTCCAAAACATGTTAGTGAGATTGGTAGTAAATTTTTTAAAGCAATGTCTGTGAATTAAACAACTATAAGCCTTATGTAGGTATAACTATATCTGAACTGTTCCTTTCCTAAATCCTTATTTTTCTTTTTACAAAATTGCAAAATGACTTACTTAGAATTAAAGCACGTGAGCACACACACACACTCCTTATAATGACCATTAAATTATGATTTAGAATATCTTCAGCACTCTGCAAGGCTACTTTGTGATACCTCCTAGGTATCCATCAATTTTTATTTCTTAATCTCTTGCAATATGCTTAGAAAAAGGCTTATAGTTGTTTAATTCACAGACATTGCTGTGAAAAATTTACCCCAATAGCTTTATTTTAACAAGCAAAATCCAAGCACCAGAAAACTTGTTTGGATCACATTGTAAGTATGAGGTACTAATTCTAAGGAAAACTATTACCATACTCTACAGGTATCTTTTTTATTGAGGGTCATTGCAAGATATAAAATTCCAGCAGTCTCATTTACAATCACACTCATCCTCAATAGCCATATTTGTGGCTTCCTGTGTAATGAGGTGATTTATCATTTTATGTCAACCATAGAGAGTTCAGTATAAATGAGTGTGGTTTCTTAAAAAAAGGGTATTTATATCTAAACACTTTTACAATAATCTGACATTACCCTCTAAAGGTAAGCACATATTATGTGATTTGCATATGAAGAAACCATGCATTACTCTTGCTTGACTGACTGTCAGCTTCAGCAGCTGCACCTGGTAGTCCCCAGGTCTGTCATTGTTTCCATGATAGAGCTCATTTTTCAAGGGTTAATAACATAGACCTTAACATTCACTTTGGGTTGAAACTTGGCAACCACTATAAGTATACAGCCTAAAGAGCTGATTTTAAACAAAAATGGTTTAAATTGATTTACCCTTTTCAAATTAGAGTATGTCAGAATAATAGTACTTTGCATCAGCTCTAATGCTTTACATTTATTTAATGTAAAAATTTGTAAGTTATTATTCTTAGGTGGTGATTCGGGGGATGCCAACTATTGGACATGTTAAATGAAGATTAGTTTTTATTGAAAGTTCCAAAAGAAACTTGCAAACTTTGACCTCTTTTTTCTTTTTCTTTTTTTTTGCTATTTTAAAAGTAAAAATGTTATTGCCTTAAAGTTTAATAATAAAGGGTAGTTGTGATAGTGAATGCAATTTGAAAAGAAAGGTAAGAATGAAATATTGGAAATTGCGTTTAGTTGTGTAGCATCCTGATCCCATGAAACATTTCTCTCAGCTCAGCATCTCTGAGTGGTATTTGAACTGGACTAAGCTGAGATGTGTGTAGTTGTTCATGTTCTCTAGATTTTCAGCTTTGTAAACTCCATGCAGGAAAAAAGAAGGGCCTATTTGTATTCCCACAGTAGCACAAGTTTGTGCTATTCTATCCAAATGAACATTTCTGCCTTATATTACATTTATTAAAAATATAGACTTCTATCTTCCTTACTGAGTCAACAGAAGTTAAAGCATCACATTCATTTCTCTCTCTCTCTCTCTTTTTTTAAAAATTTAGATGTCAGCATATTGGTATATTTAATATATAGCTACATTCTAAAGAAAAAATTCTCCTGGGTAATTTTCATACTGAAGGCATTTTTTCAATGAGAGAAGAACTGGACTAATGAGGATATCATCCTGTCAGTTTTAAACTTTGATCAGTTTTTGACTGAGCATGATTCAGACAGAAATTTGGAGGGGAAGTTCTCACAATATTATACACAGTGAGACTGGATCACCTTATATCAAAAGATGCAACTTGATTCTTGTATTGAACAAAGCTATGGATGAAAAATAAGAAAATATATAATGTAGTAGTTATTATAGAGTGATCTGAATAAGTTAGAGACATTTGGATGGAAAGATATAGTCTAGATATAGCAAGGTACAGAGGAATAGCGTCAGCTGTGGAACCAGTCTGTTTTGGATTAGAATCATTTTACCATCAATGAGGCACTTGTGTAAGCTTGAGCACACTAATTATCCTTGCTGATTCTTGGTAAGGTATGAATAGGGACTGTTACTGTTTGGGACTTGAATGTCCCCCAAGGGATCCTGTGTTTGAAGGCTTGGTTCTCAGTGTCTCTATATCAAAGGTAGGGCTTTGGGGAAGTGACTGGATCAGGTGGGCTCTGATATCATTAATGGGTTAGCACATTGATGGGTTCATAATTGAATGGACTATGGGGAGGTGGTGAAAACTCCAAGAGATAGGGCCTTGTTGGAGGAAGTAGGTGACTGGCAGAATGTTCTGGGAGGGTAGATTTTGTCCCTATCTCCTTCCTTTCTCTTCCTCTCTGCTTCCTGGCAACTATGAGGTGTGTGAGAATTTTTGCTCCATCACATGCTCCCTACCATGATGCTCTGCCTCACCATGGGCCCAGAAACAATGGAGCCAAGTGACCATAGACTGAAACCTCTGAAACCATGCGCCCAAATAAATCTTTCCTGCTTTTATTTTATCTTAGGTATTTTGTTACAGCAATGGGAATATGACTAACACAGTGACTGTCTTTCAGTGTTCTTATGAAAACGAAAAAGTATCTGGCCCATACTACTTTTTTTTTTTTTTTTTTTTTTTTTTTTTTTTTTTTTTTTTTTTTTGCGGTACTGGGGGTTGAACTCAGGGGCATTCTACCTTCGAGCTATACCTCCAGCCCTATTTTTCATTCTTTATTTTGAAACTGAGTCTCACTAAGTTGCGGAGGGCCTCACTAGATAGCAGAGGCTGGCCGCGAACCCGGATCCTCCGGTCTCAGCCTCCCGAATGCTGGGATTACAAGCATGCGCCACCACACCCCGCTGGCCCATACTATTTGCTAATAAAAGGTGACCGTTATGATGATGGTGTGACTATAAGGAACTAAACAGTGAATTTACAAGTCACTTATATATATTATTATTACAGGTGACATATAGCCACCATCTTTTTGGTGGCAGCTTCTTCAGAAATCTTCATAATTTCTCTATATGACTTTCATACTCAGGTGAAGGACACTCCATCCCAAGTGTCCTATGGGATGGTGAAGGGGAACCATGCTGCTCAAATGGGTATCCATGGAATCTATACACATGTTGCACAGCCAACAAATCCGATCCTCTTTTACAGGGAGGTTTAAATTCTGGTCATTCAGGAAATGGTAAGGCAGGAAGGAGATAAAGCAAAGACAGAGAGAAGATAATAAACCCCCATGAGCTAAGAAGATGAGTTAGAGAGAGGCCATAATATGGTAATAGTAAACACATCTGTTATGGCAAAACCAGTAAAGTGGAGCCACTGTGAACAGCTGGACTCCATAAAGGTGGTACAACCAAGCCATGTACAAAAGATACTTCTAGAGGGGAAACTATGAATAGCAGTGGGGTTCCCTACTGCCACTGCCTCACTAGAATGTTATATCTAGAATGACATTCTAGTTCTCCCTGAGGCCTGGCTCTATGTTGCTTTTATGTGATTTCCTGTCTCTTACTTCCCCAGCTGTGTTACCATATTACTCCTTTAATTGAGGTAATTTGTGTATTATCTGAAAACCCAACAGACCCCTACAATGCTTGATTTGGAAATCAAAGACAACTCAGAGTAAGGAACCTAATATTTTCCTGTGAATACAAGTAGAGTCACAGATGTGTGAAGCTGTGTGATATTTGTGAGAAATTGTGAAGTGTTTTTGGACCATAAAATTGGAGTCAGGGAGGAGTGAGAGATGAACCTGGAAAGGTCAGTAAGGGGCAGAGAGCTTTTTAAGTCAAAATTTGAAGTATGAAGGAGCTTGGCAAATTGCTGAAGGAAGCAAGTAGAGGGTTTCTAAGAAGGGGAATGATATGGTTAGATTTTTATGTACTTTGCTCTGGTGGTTTTGAGGGCAGCCAAGCTGAGAAAAGGAAGACATTCAGAGACCGTTGAGCCTAGTCTAGCTGCTGATTACCAGCGCTGTAGCTAAGGGAGAAGGAGTAGGTAAGGAGAGGAGAGTGTATCACTCAATAAAATTTTAATTGTTTAAGTCAGAAATGCTTGGTTGATGTAGAGAATTATGTAGCTACTAAAGAATGATTTCTAAGGTTCTAGTCTGAGTGTCTCAGGGGATTGCAGTGATACCGGGAAGAAAGAGAATACAGGAGCAAGCAATAGATTTGGGAGAAAAATGATAAATTCTACTTTAGACATATTAAGTTTATGATATTCAACAGAATGCTCAGGAAGTCATTTAGTGAGTAGTTATGCTTGAATCTGAGATTCAGGGGAGAAGTCAATGCTGGAGGTAAAAGATACATCCACTTTTATATGGTAGCTACAGTCACAAGAATGGAAGAGATTACATAAGGGTGGAGGAAGAATAGCCTTAGTTGAAGAAACATCATTGGAGAGGTAGGAAGAAAAAGAGAACCCCATGTTAAATCAGAGTCGATTGAAGAAGATCAAAAGGATGATAGAAGTCAAAGGGAGATAGAATTTTATTAAAGAGGAAGTAATTAGCAACAGAATTCAGCGAGACAGTGAACTACAGAAGATGACCACTGAAACATAGGCAGGTTAGTAGAAAGTAGGGTGTATAAGCCATTGCAATGGAGCTGTGAATGGAGATGAATGGATATTGCTCCTGCAAAAAGATTAGCTGGAGATTTGATGGGGGAAGGCAGGGTCATAATTTGGGGAAGACATGGGGTTGGTGGATATTTTTTCCCAAGTGGTGAGAGCATCTTGAAGATGTTTATGGACTGAAGAGGAAACAGTAGGGAGAGAGAGGTAGACTTAATTTAATCAGTTATCTAATATGAAAGAGATAATTAAATTGATTAAATGGGGTCTCAGAAGGAGATGAGTCTTAAAAGTTATTCTATTCTCAGATGAGTGTGGTGGTTCATGCCTACTTGGGAGGCTGAGACAAGTGAATTGCAGGTTCAAGGCCAGCTTCAACAATTTAGCAAGACCCTTAGAAACTTAGTAAGAACCTGTTTCAAAATACAAAATAAAAAAGAGCTGGGGGTGTAGTTCGGAGGTAGAACATCTCTGGCTTTAGCTCTAGTGCAAAAAAAGTCACTCTATTTTCTGAAACTGCAGGAAAAGTGTCAGTGTATGTGGCCATAGCCATTCTTGGTGGGTACAGTGGGATGGAAAAGCTGGAGGATGAGATCAGCTGGATTCATTTTTCCCAGTGAAGAGTGAGGAAATATCAACTTCCTTAGTGAGAGGGGCAGAGTGGATCCTCTGAAGAAAGGGGAGAAGATCTGAAATTACCAATTACTTTGAGGGGGGAGATAGCTGATTGTAAGTAGATAAAATGCTTATCAAAGCCATAGGCAGAGAAATTCAGGAATGCATAGTGATGCCTTTCTGCAAGATTGAATGTTTTTTTCTTTTCAGGTAGTACTTAGCTGCCTATAACTAAGTTTATATCTTGAGTCACACTCAATTTTTCATGTGTGGTCATTCAAATATGCATATTCCTCTTTGGGTTCATTCCACTGCTATTTTGAAAGGAGAGTCTGAGAGCTTCATACCAAGATGGTGGCATTTGGGCTGGGTGCTGTGGAATGCTTGTAAGGTCTATCTCATTTTTAGTTTGGATTTTCAATTATGCCGTATTCTCTTATGGAGCACATATATTTAGTTTTGAAATAAAATGAATTCAAATTTTGGGGGGAGGGGTTTTAAGGGACTTTTTATCCATTTTGGGGATATTTTGGGTTCCCAAGAGCAGAAGCCATTGCTATGGCTGTGACTGCTTGCTTCCATATAGAAGATACGTTCAAGCACTCAATTGAGCTTGGGCACCTAAAGTAAGCAGATTTATGGTATTTAGCACTTGGACTCACTGATTTGCTGATTGCAGCATCCTAATTATCTGTGTTAACCTCTCAAGATGGAGAAGTAGTTTTGTATCAAATAAAGGCTTATCTGAAGCTTTGTTCCCAGCTCCAATTGAGCACTGAATTTCTTTGAGTTTGAAAATGCTAGCAAAAATCTTTTCTTGTAAAAATTTGTCACTTTTATTATCTTTTTGCACCTCCAACTTCTAGCTTGACCTGTGAAGAACTGTCAAAACAGCCGTGGAGGAGCTGTGTTGGAGGCAGTAACGGCTCTTTTAACAGCAAAGAATAGAAAGATCTCAACAGTGAGTCCTATTGTTGGGAGACATACACCACCCTGGCTGACTTCCAACAGTGAGTGAGTTTGGATTAGACCTGAGTTGGGTAATGTTTAATTTCTAAAGTGGATAGTTGAACCAAATTTCTAACTTTTCAAAGTTTAATCACCAAGGGGTGATCACAGTGGTTTTATTTTTGGTTAAAAAAATAGATAAAAATGCCTGGTTGTTGGTAATAAGTATAATAATATGATACATACTTTTTCTCAAATTTCTTACCTTAAAACACCATTCAAATTATCATATGTGACCATTCTGAGATGGAATTCTATGTTTGATGCTGTTGTATTATGAATCTTTAGGTATATGCACATGAAACTTTTAGATATTCATTTAATGTCATTTAAACATATTTAACAAAAATTTATCTCTAGATTTTAATTAGCAGAAAACGTATCTATATTAGCCTACAAATGGAGTGGCCAAAGTAATATTGATTATCAGACCTTATGGAATTATCTATTGCACAAAGGCCAAATCAAAACAGAGAAGTTTCTTGTCATATAAACATTTATGAACCAATAGAATGACAGTCGTCATTTGAAAGCAACCAGTATAAATTTGGCCTATACCACAGTAGGTGTGAAAATTGCAAGGTAAAATAAAACAGATGAGACCATTTAAGTTTGAAATGGAAGAACAGATCACTGGCAACAGCTATTTACTTTCACAGTCACTAAAATAGGGTGTTTTGTTGTGAAAACTATCAATACAGGGTGATGGATACCCTGCTTAAAGTGCCAATATGATGCCATTCTGAACTGCAAAACGATTTCATTATAAGTGTATGGGGAACCTTTAAACATGACATTACGATGCGACTATAATGTAAGATAACAATGGAAAAACAATTTCAGAGGAAGTGTAAGGAGACTATAACCATGCAGTTAGAAGGCCACTGGAATGTGAGATTATAATAGCTCAACATTAAACTGGTGAAAAAGATATGGTCAATTGCTTTTTTTTTAAACTGGAAATAACCTAGACAACATTTATGTTCATGAATAGTAAAGTCATAGGATATATTTTAGGGAGAAGGGAAGCTCAGCACCAGTATATCCAGTTCTTTATTCCCACTCTGAAGTGTATTCCCATGCCTTTTCCATTTCCTGAGGTTAATTTGGAGACAGCTTTTGTCTAATCTTATCATTCTCCTTCACCTATACCACTTTGAGGCTCAGTTGCAAGGTCTAAGACATTTTCTTTCTGGCTCTCATCTGCCCTATGACTTGGCCATATTATGTCTTACAGGATATAGTCTGAGTTCAGCTACGATGATTTTCTATTTCTCATCTTATGTCCCTGGCCTCCAGTTATCACTGCACCCCAACTGAAATCTCACCATTAGAAATGTGTTTCTTTGAGTCTAAAAGGATCTTTTCATTTTTAAGCATATTTAATAACTTAAAATTGAACAAACACTTATAAATCTATAAAGTGTAAGTACATATTAGAAGGGTAACATATTGAACTTAATCTTTGAACTTTGTCATCACATGGACCTAAACTCAAAAGCTAGCTCTTCTACTTAGCTATGAGTCAATCTGGGCAGGTTTTTACTTTTTCTGCCTTGGTTCCCTCATCTGTAAAGTAAGGCTAATAATAATAGCTCTTAATTACAAGGGTAATTTTAATGTGAAATTATGTGTGTGAAATGTCTTGCATGGTGCCTGGCCTATGTGAGCGGTTGATAAATATTCTCTCTTTCTAGAGATAGAAAGGGGGAAAGGAATGGGTCCAGAGTGGAGTGGAGTATAGGAGAGGGAATGGGATTCTGTGACAGTGACAGTGTGATTAGGGAGAGGGTTTCTCACTAATCTTTCCCTACTTGAAATTTATTTTTGAGCCACTCAATTCAAATCAGAGGGCTTATTATTCTTGATTATCTAAGGCATGCTTGAGGGTTTTTTTTTTTTTAAATTTCTTCCTGCCATTCTATATCTTTGGATTAATGTGTTTGTCCATACTTACTGCCTCACTTAGAACTGCTCTTTCTTTGATAGTAGAACATTCTGTCCTGGGCGAGGCCTTGTGGCCATTGCCTAAGCTACCATTCCTGGACCTTTTTCCTCTAAGTGTCCACTTTGCACGTCGCTACCTTAAATAATCTCATCTTGGATCACAACTAGGGGCTGTCATTTCCCAACTGCTGAGATTATACAAAAGTGTGTAAACAGGAATTTTGTCATGCCTTTGAACTGTTTTTATTTTATTTTATTTTATTTATTTTTTGTGGTACTGGGGATTGAATGCAGGAATATTCTACCTCTGAGCTACACCCCTAGTCCTATTTTTTATTCTTTACTTTGAAATAAGGTCTCACTAAGTTGTGGAGAGCCTCACTAAGTAGTTGAGGCTGGCCACGAATCCAGATCCTCCCATCTCAGCCTCCCAAGTACTGAACTGTTTTAAAATCTATTCATTTATGTTATACTTACAGGACCAATCCACTAATAAGATTAAATGCAATTTTGTGAACAGAGAATGAAACCTTTTCTTCCCTGATATTTTCTTCTGGTAAGGTTCTTGATTTTAATTGTGGTTTTAATTTTTTGTGTAAAGTCCTCATGTCATTACAAAGCATTTTCACAAAGGAGTTACTTGGTTGTAAAAAATATGTTCTTGTATCACTTAGGTTTAATGTCTCCATTCACCATACCATTGGGTAATTTCCTTAAAAGTCCTTTCACGGGACTGAATTGCCAAAGGAATAACTCACTAAACTTGAACTCTTTGAGATCAGGGCCCAGATTGGGTATATCTTCTAGTTCTAGCAGTGCCAACCATTGAAGTGGACTTGTAAATGATTTTTGGAGCAAATTTGATGTAGATTATAAACCCATCCAATTTCTCAAGGCAGTATGATCTCAGAAGAGCTGGAATGTTGTGCTGCAAGGAGACTGCTCTGCACGTGGCCCACAGTGAGCACCAACTATGTGAAAGACACGAAGAACATTAAGGATCTTTCATGGGGCTGGAGTTTAGGAAGAAACACATCTGTTACATGTCTACTGCATGCCAGCTTCACATGATTTACTTAGTTCATTTAATCTTAAAAAATAAACCTAGGAGTAGGCTTTGTCATCCATATTTTATAGAATAAAAGCTAAGAGAGGTTGAGAAACTTGTCTCAGCTCAGAGTTAGGACTTGAAGGTGGCCATCTGGTTACAAATCCTTTGCCATTTCCACTCTATAACACTGCTGACCTCTGAGTGAATTTATTTACAGTCTAGTAAAGGAGAAGAGAAGAGAACAGGAAGGACTGATAGCAAGGTGATCTGTGATAAATACCATATGAGAAGAATAAGAAGTACCAAAGGGTTTGGCGGAGCAAAATGTCATGTCTGCCTAGGTTCTGACCTCAGTGTGGCATTTATCTTTTTTTCTTTCTCTATTTGCTCTTTGGGGATGCCGTTTTTCACAACTGGCATGTGTCTTTCTATGAAGCAATAATTATCATCTAATAAAAACCCCTAGTCCTAGCCAGTAATGGTGGCACATGCCTGTAATCCTAGTACTTGGGAGGTTAGAACAGAAAGATTGTAGGATCCAGACCAGCCTCAGCAAAGTAGTGAGACTCTCAGCAACCTAGTGAGACTATGTTTCAAAACAAAAAATAAAAAGGGTTGGGATTGTAGCTGGGAGGTAGAATGCCTTTGGGCTGTATCCCTAGTAACACACACACACACACCCCAAATCCACAAACAAACAAACAAACAAACAAACAAACAACCCAACAAAACCCTAGTCCTTAAATTATTTGCTTTATGATGTAAGACCATAATGCACCAATAAAAGCACATAAAAATTATTTGCTGTTTTCTAGATTCATTCTAGTCGAATCCCCCCCTCCACCCCTATCCCCACCATCATGGATGACCCTTGTTTACTCTCTACTAGGTATTAAAAGTATACTTATGTGTGCATGTATGTCAATGTCAACATGATATACATTATGATGTGAGACCATAACGCACCAATAAAATCACATTAAAAAGTAATCTAAAAAGATTGAAGTAAAAGTTTGAAAAAAAAGTATACTTATTCTTCAGGCTCATGTCAAATTCACTCTCTGGATATTCTTCCTCCATCAAAATTAGCGCCACCTTCTCTCATTTCTCTCTGCATATTGGTCATGCATCTTTTGATACTTGCTACCTACAGTCTATCATGGTGGATTATTCTAGCTGCTGGTAAAGCTGGATCTTTCTTTGAGGTTTGAACATTCCTGGGCACATCTGTCATACTACTGAGGTCAATCTGATAGTAATCCACTTAGAAAGATGGAGAAGTTTCTTTGGGGAGCAGGGATGATGTTAGATGAGTTAGAGAACCAGAAACATACTTTACCCCAAACGCATGATCTTTATTGGTAGAAGGATGGTATTTCCTTGAAGTTCAGCCTTCCTCCTGCCTCCATGTACTTGTGTTTGTTTCAGAAGTTGGTGGGATGTAGAAGTGGCTATAGCTAAAACATCTGAAAACTGTCTTCATGTAAAATTTTTGTGAGATTTTTGGGGACAAGAAGGTACAATTGCTCGAGACCAACATCTAGAGTGACAATGTATGAACATGGAATTATTCCTGTGGCACAGTACAACAAGGGCATTGGGACTGTGGAGGTGACAGCCTCTTTTTAAGTCCTCGCAGATGTCAGCACAGCACCTCTGTACCTGCAGTCTGTTGGTTCCTGGGGAGTGGTTATGTTCCATAACTACTGGTCCACAATCTCACATGCACACACTATGTTATTAATGGGCAAAGCAGCATGTCTCCCAAATGAACCCACTACTTCCTTTTAAATATCCATAGAGATGGTTATAGTGAATAAATACAAGTTTATTGAAAGGGTTACGAATTCATAGCCACTTCTGTCATTACGTACTTTTTCATTGAACAGACACTAGAAAAATACCTATTTTTGAAACTTTTTGACGTTAAAAAGGTGTCCCAATATGCAGAAAGGCTGCAGATGTTGAGAAATGGAGTTAGTGACCTCTGGGGTGGCAGGTTCCACTAGACTGGCTGGTTACATGAAGACTGGTTCTGGCTCATTGTTATCATTTAATCCACAAATATTGGTGCCTAGCATTTAGTGAGTCAGTGTTGAGTAAATGAAGTGAATAAGTGAATACATTGTGGACTGCCCAATGTCTTCTGCTATTATATTCTGACTTATTTCATAGAATTCCGAGCACAGGCCAGTGTCCCTGAAAACAAGAAAAACTAGGAAAAAAATACTATGATAACATGTTTTTCAGTAATACAGTCATGTGGATCAGCCCACATGCTGGTATATGAACTTGCTCTTATACAAAGAGTCAGTTGCAATGGGAATAATAATTTAGTTTTGTATACTTCACAATAAGCTCTGATATATATCAGTTGCAAGAAAAAGATAACCCATGTCATTTGAATTTTTTTTTTTTAACTTTAAAATGTAGTCTGTAAAGAGTTTTGATTGAAAAAAAGATCCCTTACTGTTGAAATCTTTAAAGGAGTAAATTATGTACTTGGAATAATTTTCATCAAACTATTTCCATGAAGAGGTGTCAGTATTGGTTGTGACATGATTCAGATCTTTTAATCTACTTTCATATATAGGACAGAAATTTTTTTGTAGAATCCATGGGAAATCTCAATATTGGCAGTTTTAAAAAACTTATTTTATTAGTACATTGCAAATATACATCATAGTGAGGTTCAATGTGATAAGAACATACATGCACACAGCTCTTGATGCATTTCCCTCCACATTATTTCTCATTTCTGAGACTGTTAGGAAATCTAGGCCTTAACTTATAAACATCAATTTACACTCATTGTTTCTTTGTGTGTGTGATGTTAGGGATTTAACACAGGGGAATTCTACCTCTGAGCGACATCCCCAGCACTATTTTGTTTTTTATTTTGAAACAGGGTCTTGTTAGGTTGCTGAGAGTCTCACTAAGTTGCTGAGGCTGGTTTTGAACCTGTGATCCTCTTGTTTCAGCTTCCCAAGTACTGGCATTACAGGTGTGCACCACCTGACTGTCTGATACTCATATTCTTGAAGCATCACAAGAGGGACAATGGGAAGAAGTGGAATCATAAAATTCCAAGAGAATCTCAAATGGTTTGAGATGAAAGAGAGCTTAAAAGGCATAGTCTGACTTGACCATTTTACTGATGTACCTTAAAATGTGAAGTGACTGGTATGACATCAAGTATCTAGAGTTAGATCACAAGATTTGTACTGCCTCAAAATCTTTATTTGCTGCAGTCTCCATATTTTGATTTTATTCAGGTTTTAACTCCAATGTTATCTTTTCCACTGTTGGCTGACCTCATGACTCTCCCTAAAGATGGTCTCCATTGGTCCCTCTAGAGTCCCTTTCTACCTGCTCCAGGAGCCTGACTTTGAGGGGCAACATCAAAAGACTCCATTTCCCTCTGGCTTCTGGTTGGATTCAGTCAAAGCAGTGGGAAACTTAGTAGGATATTGGCAGGTAGGAGGAGAGTGAGTTTGGTGCATTTATTCTCTTATAAGCCTAGACTGTAAGTCAGTGTGACTATTTGCTCTTAAGGCTACAGTCACTGTTGGGAGTGTCCCTTTCTTTCACCTATAGTTTTTCCTTTGGGTTCTTGTTCCCTCTGCTCATTGAGCCATAGGAGTAGTAATGACTCCCCACTTTACTATTTCCAAGGTGCTTCACTTTTGCTTATTGGGTTACCTTAATGCTGTCCACATATTTATTTATTTATTTAAATTTATTTTTTTGAGGTACTAGAGATTGAACCCAGGGGCAATCTACTTCCAATCTGTACTCCCAGTCCTATTTTTATTCTTTATTTTGAAACAGGGTCTCACTAAGTTCTGGAGGGCATCAATAAGTAGCTGAGGCTGGCCATTAACCTGTGATCCTCCTGCCTCAGCCTACCAAGTACTGAGATTACAAGCATGTGCCACCATACTCACTTGTCCACACATTTTAAACAGTCCCTTTATTAAATTCTCTTTTTATTACCTCACTGTGCATAAAATTTTTTCTGATAAAATACTGATTGATATAATTAATCCTCAATCAACTTATTTTTTCCTTCATATTACAAATTACAAGTCATACACAACTTAAAACATTTGTTTACTTGATTGTTATCTGCCTTTCTCAAATGGCTCAGCACAGTGCCTGATACATAGTAAATACTCAATAAATATTTGTTAAATGAATGGGATACAGGTAAATAAGCTTCTGGTTCAAAATGATTTCTAAGATCTATACAGTGAATACTATAAAATATTGATGAGAGAAATTGACTCTAATACATTGTTGGTGGGATTGCAAGTTAGTGCAACCACTTTGGAAAACAGTGTGGAGGATCCTCAGAAGAATAGGAATTAACCTACCATATGACCCAGCAATACCACTTCTGGGTATCTACCCCCAAAATGGAAACCAAATTACGAGAGTAATACATGCGCATCTATGTTAATCTTGGCACAATTCGCAATTGCCAAACTATGAAACCAGCCGAGATGTCTATCAACAGATGAATGGATTACAGAACTGTGGGATATGTACACAATGAATTTTACTCAGTTATAAAGAAGAACAAAATTACGTCATTTGCAGAGAAATGGATGGAACTGGAGAACATTATGCAAAGTGAGATTAGTCAGTCACGAAAAAATGCAAAGTTGGATATTCTGTCTAATATGCGAAAGCTAGGGAGAAAACAGGATATAGGAGGGACTCCAGACAAAGTAGAAACCATAAATGAGTGAAGAAGGAGACCTGAGGGGCATGGGAGGGGGAAGAGGAAAACAACTCAATGAACATGATATACATACACAAACTTATCAAAATCAATCACTATTGAGCACAGGAAGGAGAGAAGGGGAGGGAATAGGGCAGGAACTGGGGGAGGGCTCAATGAGTGAATGTATGCCTCTGTCACCCTGAACTTCATCAGGATGTATGATTACAATGCACCAATAGAATAAAAAAAAAGAAATTGAAGACACAAATAAATGATATGATAACCTATGCTCATAGATGGGAACAATTAATGTTGTTAAAATGTCCATCCTACTCAAATAAATATACAGATTCAGTGCTGTCCCTATCAAAGTCTCAATGACATTCTTTACAGAAATAGAAAAAAATCCCAAAATTTATGTGGAAACATAAAAGGCCACAAATAGGCAAAACAATTCTAAGAAAGAAAATTGGAGATATCATATTCCTGATTGAATATTACATTACAAAGTTATAGTAATCAAAATAGTATAGTACTGACATAAAAAAGACACATAGACTAATAGAATAGAGAATAGAGAGCTCAGAACAAAATCCGAACACATATGGTCAATTAATTTTTGAAAAGGCACTAAGAAAACACAGTAGGGATAGTTTCTTAAATGGTGCTGGGAAATCTGGAATTCTACATGCAAAAGAATGAAATTGGACCCTAATCTTATACTATATACAAATCAACTCAAAATGGATAAAAGACCAAAATTTAAGGGTAGAAACTATAAAATATTCCTAGAAGAAAAGATAGGGAAAAGCTCTTGGACTTTGGCGTTTGGCCTCAGCAATGCTTTTTTTTTTTTTTGATATTGCATTGAAAGTGTAGGATACAAGAGTGAAAATGAATGAATGCAACTATACCAAACTAAAAAGCTTAACCATAGCAAAAGAAACCATCAGTAAATAAAACATAGCATATTGGGAAAATATTTGTAAATATATATCTGATAAGGGGTTGATACCCAAAATTTATAAAGAACTCAAGTCAATAGTAGAAAAACAAATAACCTGATTGGCATAAGACATGAATAGACATTTCTCCAAAGAAGACATAAAATTGATCAACAGATGAACATGGTAGTACATGCCTGTAATCTTAGCAATTCTGGAGGCTGAGGCAGAAGGATTACAAGTTTAGGGTTAGCCTGGGCAGTTTAGTGAGACCCTGTCTCACAATTTAAAAAAATTTCAAAAAGAACTGGAGATGTAGCTCAGTGGTAGAGCACCCTGGGTTAAATCTTCAGTACTCCAAAAACATCAACAACAGCAATAACAAAAAAACAACAAAAATTGCCAACAGGTATATGAAAAGGTGCTCAGCATCATTAATCATCAAGGCAATTCATATCAAAACCACTACAAAGTACTAATTCACAATAGTTAGGATGGCTATTATAAAAAAACTCAAAAGATAGCAAATATTGGTGTGGAGAAATGGGAACTCTTATATGCTGTTGGTGGAAATATAGATTGGTGTGGCCATTGCGAAAAATAGTATGGTTTACAAGGAAATTAAAAATAGACCTCCCATATGAACCCACAATCCCTCCTCTGGACAATACACAAAGGAAATAAAGACATCATTTCGTATAGTTATTTGCATTCCTGTATTTATTGCAGTATTACTTACTATAGCCAAGATATGGAAATAACCTAAGTGTCCAACAATGGATGGATGGGTGGATAAACAATCTGGCATAGATATATAATGGAATCTTATTTAGTATTAAAAAAAAGAGCCAGGTGTGGTGGCACACGCTTGTAATCCCAGCATTTTGGAGGCTGAGACAGGAGGATCTGGGTTCTTGGCCAATCTCAGCTACCCAGTGAGGCATTCCACAACTTAATGAGACCCTGTTTCAAAATAAAGAATAAAAAAAATAGGGCTGGGGGTATAGCTCTGAGGTAGAATGTCCCTGGGTTCAATCCCTGGTACCACACACACACACAACAAAACAAAACAAAAAAAAGAACAAGATCTTTCCATTTGTCACAATGTGATTAACTTGGAGGACATTATGCTAAGTGAAATAAGCCAGACACAGAACAAAAAATATTGCATGAATTCATATGTGGAATTCAAAAATTTCAAATAGAGAAAGAGAAAAACATGGTGGTTGTCAGTGGTCAGGGAGTAGAGTAGGAAGGAAATGGAAGATGGAGATCAGAGGGTATACAGTAGTAGAGAGGTAGGATGAACAAGTCTAGAGCTTTAATGTACCACATGAGGACTATAGGTAATAAAACTGCACTATTTTTGAGATTCATGTTAAATGAATAGAGTTTAGCTACCCTTATCATAAAACCCCCAAAGCAGGTAACTATATAAGATGGTGAATATTAATTTACTTCATAATAGTAACCTTTTTACTATCTGTGTGTACCACATATCTTTATGTTGTATATCTTAGATAAACACAATAAAATTAATTAAAAAAATTTTAAAGGAGAATTCTAGGCTGGGGATACAGCTCAATGGTAGAGGGCTTACACAGCATGCATGAGGCCCTGGTTTGAGAAAATTCTTTCACAACAAGAATGGCCCTATAGAACTTTAAGGAATAAATTGGCTTAAAGGGAAATTTTAATTAATTTCAACTACAGCATGATGTCTCAGTCAGTGTTCTCACTACTATAATCCCAAACAACTGAGCACAGAAGTTAGAGGAAGGAAGATTTATTTGCTCACGTTTTTTTTTTTAATTCCAGGGTCAGGCATGGCAGCAGGAAGGAGGGAAGGAAAAAGAGAGAGAGGGAGGGAGAGGGAGAGGGAGAGGGAGAGGAAGAGGGAGAGGGAGAGGGGAGGGGAAGGGAGGAGAGGAGAGGGGAGGAGGAGAGAGTGAGTGTGTGTCTGGCTCTGCTCTCACATCATGTAGGCCCAAAGCAAGAGAGAGCAAGCCAGCAAGCAAGGGGCTTCAAAGCCTTAAAAGCACAGTCCCTAAGGCCACGCCCCTAGGGACCCACCTTCTCCAGCCGCATCCCACTGGCCTGGGTTACCACCCGGATAAGTCCATTATCTGTGGGTGAGATTACTAAACACATGACTTAATTACAGCAACTCTGAACATTAATACATGAGCTCTTCAGGGGACATTCTCTAACTATATAGCACATGGTTTGCATAGACTTTGTGGCTGGTAGCTACTGAGTAATATATTGTTTCTATGGTAAAGTATACTCCAGATCAATTCACTGCCTCTCATTAGATTGTCGTTTCATGAAGGCAGGGATCTGGTATATCTTGTCCATGGTTGTTTGCCTCAAAGCTTCGCATGTTGTGTGTTACAGAGGCAAGATCTTTGTGCTAAATATTACACTGTACACTGGTAATGTGGAGATGCAAAAAGGCCCAATCTACCCTTGAACTCATGGTCTTAATGAAGAGATGGACGCACACACATAAATCATGGTGGAAGGCCATGGGTGATGTAAGGGAGGCTGAGGGGAAGTGTTCAGGATCACAGAGAGGAGAGAGGCCAAGAACCCTTGACAGATGATCTGGGTGGAGGGAGCTGGATCTCCTAGAATCTTTGAGTTGTGAAACTGCTTATTCAGGAATGTAAGTTCAAAACTATGGATTCTAAAGTGAACTTTTATAACCCATTATTTAGAAGTTGAGTATTTCATGTAAACACAAAGTGTTCCTTCTCATTCTGGTTTTAAATTTTCTTTCTCTTATCCTTTTATTGTTGTTGTTCAGAAAAACATGAAAAAAAGTAAAAATGAGTTTTGAATCTGGATTTTCTGAGTGGTAGCCATGTTCAAAAGGTTAAAAAAAAAAAAAAACTGTTCCAAAGATGATAAAATCTGGTTATTCAAGAATACTCTTTTTGAACATCAGGTAACTTAGCTGAAATTGACTGCATGGAAAGGAACAAAACAAAACAAAACAACAAAACCAAAAAAAAAAAAAAAAAAAAAAAAAAGAAAAGAAAAGAAAAACTTGTTATATTCCCCACCAGAGGGAGACAATTTTTTTCCTTTTGCCTTTCAAAACCTAAATTCTGATTAACGCAGATTTGAAGAGTACAATACATGCTTTACTGGGGCTGATTAATACCCAAGGGGAGAAAAACACAAACTTACAATCTAATTTGTTTACTTTTGTCTTTTAATATCAAATTATTTTCAAGCTCTAAGTTCTGTTCTGCTAGCACAGTGACTGCTACTTAACATGCTTGGAACTTTAAGAGCTACTTGTTATTTCAGTGTCGACTTTATCTCTAATTATATTAGTATGGATTCAGATAGGACACTGATAATATAACAACATGGAATAATTTAGCATTAATTATTTCCTGTAGTAAGACATTTACAAATCAACCCTAAGCTAATAGAGACAAGGGGCGGGGTGGTGGTGTGGAGTAGAAAGTGGTAACAGTGTCTCTTCTTATTGGCAAGATTAGATACTGGAATAAGCTGAAACCCAGTCAGCCAATTTTCAATATGTAGCAACTCTTTAAATTTTTTAATTGGCTTACAGTAGTTGCTAATTTAGAAGGAATGATACATGAGCAGTAGTTCCTTTCTATGGCCTATCTGTGCTTGGGATAATTAAACATTTTATCAAAACTATAGAAAATTGTCCAGAGATTCGTAGTTTAAGACCTACTGTACTTTTAAAAAGTCCAATTTCATGCCCAATTTAATAGATACAGTGTTAGATCTACACGTCCAGTGTAATTACTTGGACATTTCATTCTTCCCAACAGTTCTTTTTGGAAACCAGTTCAGATCTGACCTTGTGTAAATGCTTTTTAAATTACTCCAAATCGTTTTACAAATCCAATTAGTGCATAGTCAAATCTTCTCGGCTCACCTCATTTGACACAGGGTGCTACCAAAGTAGCCTTACTGCTTATTGTGATTCCTATTTACTTCTTTTTGTCATTTTCAGAGTATGTACAGCTAAAATATGGAATCATTCTCAAAAGCTCACATTTAAACGTAGGATAATGTAGAGGCATCAGGTAAAGAATTTGTCTGGTTAGGAGCATGAGCTTTTCATCATCATTCAACAAAGGTAAATAGGTGCTTTGGAGAAACACCGAGTGACACTTAACTTTCACTTGCCTGAGGTATCATTTAATCAGCAAGCACACTTAATAATTCTGCTTTCTTATTTGTCAAGATCTCAATATTTTTTCAATATGAGGTCTGCTCCAGTGTACTTTACATGACACTTTATAATTAGTGGTACTTGAGAATTTGGCAGTTTTAAAAATTCATACAACATTCTTAGTTACAATTTATAAATGATTTTAAAGTATAATTAACATTCATCTTTACAAGTTATATGCAAACAAATATGCAAATTCAGAAATAAATATGCAAACATATAAAATGTTTTTGAATTAAGTAGTCCTTAACATTTTTAATGAAATCAATATTTTATTCATATTTTGCACACAATTTTGAGTACTTACTGATCTGGGGGGGAGTCCACCGCATATAGGTTTTTGCAGATTGCAACCTCTAACTATCAGCAACAGGAGGGAAATGAGAATGTGTTTCTTCCTTTAATGAAAGCTGAAAGGATGATTTAGCAGACAAATCTAATAGGTGCTGTCAAGTGGATTATTGATGCAATTAAAATGGCCTTTTTGCTCCTTGAACTCTAAACTTACCTCTTAGATGACACAAAACCTGTTTGGTTCTCAGGAAGATAAAGCTGAGGGCATCAACAAAGTGCCCTCAACTTTTTGAGTTGATAGCTAATAAAGTGTAATAAATTGGATTGGTAACTATGGATTTTTAACATAGTAAAGTCTGAAAGCAGAAGAATGCAACATTCAGAATAAAAACCAACAAAGGATTATTGGGGAAATACACCCTAGAAGGAAAAGTCACTAAGCTAGATTATAGATCCAAGGCATTTATTTTTCTTCCAGCACTGGAATCAAAACCAGGGGGATTCTACTTCTCAATTATACCCAGCTTTTTAAATTTTTTTTTTTTTATTTTGAGAGTGAGTCTTACTAAGTCACCCAGGCTGGCCTTAAACTTTCAATCCTCCTGTGTGAGCCATAACACCAGGCTTATTACAAAGTTTTTAGATATTACTATTTTTTAAACCCCTCTTCCAAAAGGTTAACTGCTTCCAGATCGTAGTTTGCTTAGTTTTGGTTCCTCCTCTGCAAGGCATTATTTCTTACTACCAGGGTCTTTTTTGAATTTGTACGGTATTTAACATTAATCAAGCAAAGGGTTTTACATGCCCATTATGCGCAAGGACAACACTTATTGCTATGGAGAGTACAAATAACTGTAAAAAAGACTTACCCAATTAGCACTACACAGTTCAACTCTAAAATGTTCTATATTTCTTACAGGTATCCTTTATTATCATTTTTAAGTGACAAATTCTCTGAGGGAAAAGAACATCATTTATACAAGGGAAAGGGAGGATTTGTGTGTTGAGTGGCAATTCTGATGAATTGGCAGTTGGGTACTGGAGCACTGTGTAAAGAATGATTCTGAGGTTGTGTCATGGGCAGTACCAACACTACCATGACTTTGTCATCTGTGCTCAACTTCAACCCTTCTGTGAGTAATAAGATTTCTTTTATTATTTTTTTAATTAATTTTTTTTTTTTTTTTTTTTTTTTTTTTGCGGTACTGGGGATTGAACTTAGGAGCATTCTACCTCCGAGCTATACCCCTAGCCCTAATTTTTTTTTTTTTTTTTTGCAGTATTGGGAATTAAACTCAGGGGCATTCTACCTCCGAGCTACACCCCCAGCCCTATTTTTTATTCTTCATTTTGAAACAGGGTATCACTGAGTTGTGGAGGGCCTCACTAGGTAGCTGAGGCTGGCTGCGAACCGGATCCTCCGGTCTCAGCTCCCGAATGCTGGGATTACAAGCATGTGCCACCATGCCCGGCTATAAGATTTCTTTTATTAGGACAGGAAGCTTCATGATCCATTTAATTTCCCTCTTTAGCTGCTAGAAGCTTAGTGAAAATTTTGATATAATTTTCTACTCTTTTATTTTTTGACATTTTTTTTCTTTTTGGGTTACTATGTTATTGTACTATAGTTTGTGTTTGACAGTCAGTTGCTTTAAATCTTTTTGAAAGAAACAGATAATTACACATAATTATTTCTATAAATGTTATCTGCCTTGCATGCATCCAGGGCCCTTAGGAGTCATGGAACACATGCACTTTGACTGCATGGAGAGTGTGGAACTCAGCATTCTGGAGGCCTCATATGGCAGCTGCACGATGATGCATGAATGAGTGAGTGAGTGAATGAATGAATGAATGAGTTCAAAGGGAATTTAAACCATGAGGAAGAGTATGATGAGGTGTGATTTATCAAGGAAAGCATCTGACTAGAGATGAATCTTGGCCGATGCCTTAAAAAAGGCATAGAATGATGATTGGAACAGGAGGGAATGGCTTGAAGGGGAATAAAAGTTTAGCAAGAAGAATTTAAAATGACAGGAGCCATAGTCATAATCATATTTGGCTCTTCTGCTTGGACCTCCTTGCTTGTGTGGAATGTAAAATTTCAGGGAGCGAGAATTTTTAGAAATCCATTCAGGGCACATTAGGGTAGCCTTCCCCAGAGTATATGACAGGAGGTTTTGAGGCTGTTTGATGATGAAGATGATCCTGCTCCCTACATTTTTCAGATTCAAAAAATAAAAGATATAGAGTGTGATTATTTGAACTTGCTGACTTAAGATAAAATAATTCACTTTGATGCATCACAAATTAATCTTCCTTCACAGAATCAGAACAAGCAATTGAAATTCTGCTTTGCAGCATGCGACTCCGTAGTGTCTGTGGGGACTGCTTTTGTTTATTTGTGGCTATATGGCAGTCTTAGGTAAACAACATACAGCCATATCTACGTGCATCTGGGTAAGTTTCAACATTTTTATTACGCAACTAAAAAAATAAAAGCCAAATCTGCTGCACTTAGCAAAACAGCTAAATCTCATTCAGTGTGGAACAAACCCTAACCACCTTCTTGTCAAGTAACCTTGGCCTTTATAGACCATCTCTGCACAATCGGTTCCTTCCATATGCCTTTCATTCTTTCCAGATTCTAGGTTTTTTTTTTTTCCCCTCAATGTTTTGTTTCTCTGGGCTGAATTTCATCTCAGTTGATTGCCCAATTCACTTTTCATTCAGTCATAATTGTTTTTTGAATTGTCTTAAATTCTCAAATGGATTATGACGATTTGAAAATTAACAATGGTGCCTTAATTGCATGGGGCTGTGTGATCCACAAAACCCTGTTGGCTGGCGCTCCCTCCTCCCACCTGTAATTTTTTTTTTAACCAAATGTGAAAAGGTAGAATTATACACATAAGCACAAAAGACACGTGGTTGTGATTTACAAAAATGTTTGACTTTCCAATATTTGGAAATCAACCACAGATACTTGTAAAACCATTTTAATAAAGATAAGACTTTTTAAAATGTCAGATGGGCTTTCTTTATTTCAAATTCAGTTTCTTTCTTTTTTGGAAGCAGGAACATATACAAACAGGACTATATTTTCTGTATGTGTATACAAATTAAGTTCCAGGATATAATCATTATTCTTTAATTATCTAACTTTGGCTGGGCCCTCAATGCAGCTTGGCAATCCTCTTACTTGCCCATGGTTGCTTCCTTCTATAATTCCTATTGACAAACTGTTCGAAACCTTTAAACTCTTGTCTTTCTTCTCCTTCCCCTCACCTCCAGCCTTTAGCCTTGCTATGAGCATTCTCCTTGGACTTTCCTTGCTTCTATTCCAGGTTTACGTATAGAAGCATTCATCTTTTAATCTTCAGCCTTGAAGGAAGAGGTTTTTTTCCTTCATTCAGTAGTAACCTTTTGGGTTCATTGAATCTGTCTCCTTTGGCCTCCTCTCTAGCTGTGGATTTCTTTTTTGTTTGTTCTTCCTCTTCTCTGGCTCCCTGTCTTCAGCCTGTAGGCATCAAGCATAGTTTGCAATGCCTTAGCCTCCTTTTCTTTTGTGTCTTATTTAATATTTTAGTCAGCATTTTTGCTGCTATGACCAACATACCTGATAAGCACAACTTAGTGGAAGAAAGATAATTTAGCTCCCAATTTTAGAGGTTACAGAGGTTTCAATATGCTTTCAGCCAGACCTCAGTCAGGAACTGCTGTAGTGGGGCTTTAGTGCATGGCAGCAGCAAGTAGAAAGAGAGTGGTAAGGAGGCCTGGGACAGATATAATACCCAAGGCCATGCTCCAGGGATCCACTCGCAGCCATGCCCCAGCTCCTGACTTCATTGCTTAACACATGAACTTTGGGGACAATTTAACTCCAAATCATAACACCTACCCTTGACCCTTTGTGTGCAGCCAAACTTCTCTCTCACCTGGCATCCCCATCCATGTTCACTGTGCTTTGGGAGTTAGTAAAAGAAGCCCATGACTATGCCAGGTAGTTACCTGGATGATCTTGCCCTTTACTCTCTTCTCCTGACTTTTCACTCCTGTTCTCTTTTTCCTCCAGAGAGTTATTTCTCAGAACTCAATTTTTTTTTTTTTTTTTTTTTTTTTTTTGCGGTACTGGGGATTGAACTCAGGGGCATTCTACCTCCAAGCTATACCCCCAGCCCTATTTTTTATTCTTTATTTTGAAACCGGGTCTCACTAGGTTGCGGAGTGCCTCACTAAGTAGCTGAAGCTGGCCGCGAACCCGGATCCTCCGGACTCAGCCTCCCGAATGCTGG
>PVLC010001209.1:61187-107464 GCA_004027655.1 Graphiurus murinus | reverse complement strand
ACTCAATTTTTTTTGTCGTGTAGCTTTCATATATTCCTCATCCACACTGGGTCCCAAATAACTTATTGGGTTAAAGTTTGACCCTTTCTATCAGTAAATGGGGGCTCA
The DNA here is from genome assembly GCA_004027655.1 of Graphiurus murinus. Lineage (NCBI taxonomy): Eukaryota > Metazoa > Chordata > Mammalia > Rodentia > Gliridae > Graphiurus > Graphiurus murinus. Next base: position 107,356 of record PVLC010001209.1, on the reverse strand, counting down.
TAGTTTTCCTGAACTGTGAAGCACATTGAAACTGCTTAGCATATTTTCTCTGTTTCTACAAAAGCACTGTTTCTATTTCCTGCCTTCAACTCATGACTCATTTTTCATTACCAATGGCTTCCTAATTGCTAGATCCAATAGCCCATTTCCAATTTTTAACATCATCTCATCTATAACACTATTGGCTTTTTGATGTTTCTTTGCCATTATCTTCCAGAACACCAATCAGTATACATATCTTTGCTGATTACCTACTTCTCTGATTTTTGATACAAAGTCATTAATATATGGCATCTGCCCTCAGGGATATTACAACATAGTAGAAAAGAAAAACAAGTTAAGTGGGCAAATACGATTTAGGATATAAAACCAACAGATGGAAAATTACTCATTCTTGTTCTTGTAGGGTCAGGGAGGATGTTCCTTATTTCTAAACTGAGGCTTGAGGGATGCCCAGAAACTAACTAGGTGAGGGAAAGGAGCAAGATACACCAAGATATAAAGGAGAGAGAACATGGATATTTGGATAACTTTGAGAAATTCAGTGTGTTTGGAGTGTAGAGTTTAATGTGAATGTTGTAAGAAACAGGCTTGGGCAGGGATACGGGGGATCAGCTCATGGAAGTCCATGTGAATCTTTTTAAAGAATTTGGAAATTATATAAAGGCAATGAGAAGCTACTGAAAGTTATGGTATTGAGGAGTGACATATTGGAGTCATATTTTAGAATATCACTTTGGTCACTGAGTAGGCAATGAACTGGGTGATAGGAAGAGTAGTGGTAGGAAGACTGGTTAAAAGGCAAAGGCAGAAGTTGAGGTAAGACAGTTCTGGTCTGATCCACAGAGTGTTAGTAAGGTTAGAAAGAGGTGAAAAGAAGTGAAGGATTTTAGTGGTATGAACAAAAATAATGAAAAATACTTGGTAATTGATTCTACTATCCCCTTTAATAATCTTCAGTTCCTTGCTATCCCACTGTGGCATTCTTCTCATAAAATCTGTAGCTTCTCACATGTTATTTTATTTTTCTATTATATTATAGGGTCTAGTACTAGGACCTTATTTGATTAATCTTTATCTCTGTTGCTCAGCTTGGTGCTTTGTGGATAGCAGGTAAATAATAAATGCTGGTTGACTAAGTGACTCAACTTCCCTGGGTAATGTTAGATATTAATTTCTAGCATCCACCTCTGCCAAATTATCACCCTCACCCCTGCCACCTTCCCATCCATTACACACCACAGAGAATGCTTCATGGCTTTTTAAAAAAAGTTGCAAATCAAACTTTATTCTTACATTCAAACCTCTTATAATCATGTATTTATAATAATATGAGGACTGGTACTCGATCATGCCTTTATTAGCTTTCTATTGCTGCTGTAAAAATTACCACAAGCTTAGAGGCTTAAAACAACACAAATTTATGCCTATAGATCAAAAGTGCAGGCAGGCTTGACTGGGGTCTGTGCTTAGAGTATAGCAAAGCCCAAATCAAGATGTCAACTGAAATGAGATCTTAGGTAGAAGTTCTTGGAATCCGATAGTTTGTTTTCCATTCTTTTGGGTAGATACCCAGAAGTGGTATTGCTGGATCATATGGTAGGTTCATTCCCATTCATCTGAGGATCCTCCATATTGTTGTCCAAAGTGGTTGCACTAATTTGCAATCCCACCAGCAATGTATTAGTGTTCCCACTTCTCCACACCCTCGCCAGCATTTGTTATTGTTTGTGTTCTTGATGATTTCCATTCTGATTGGGGTTAGGTGCAATCTCAAGGCAGTTTTGATTTGCATCTCTCTGATTGCTAATGATGTTGAACATCTCTTTATACATTTATTGGCCATTCGTATTTCTTCTTTTGTGAAGTGTCTATTTGGATCCTTTGCCCATTTTTTGATTGGGTTATTTATTTTCTTAGCTCTGAGTTTCTTGAGTTCTCTGTATATCCTAGATATTAGTCCTCTATCAGAAGAGTAGCTGGCAAAAATTTTCTCTCACTCTGTGGGCTCTCTGTTGAGGCTCTTGATAGTTTTCTTGGCTGCACAGAAGTTCTTCAGTTTAATGCAGTCCCATGTATTGATCTTCCTTTTAGTTGCCAACGCATGTGTATCTATGTTTATAGCTGCACAATTTACAATTGCCAAACTATGGAACCAGCCAAGATGTCCATCAACAGAAGAGTGGATTACAAAACTATGGGATATGTACATAATGGAATTTTACTCAGCCATAAAGAAGACCAAAATCATGTTCTTTGCAGGGAAATGGATGGAACTGGAAAACATTATGTTAAGTGAGATTAGTCAATCACAAACAGTAAAAAATCGTATGCTCTTCCTAATATGTGGAAGCTAGGGAGAAAAAGGGACATAAGAGGGACTCCAGAAGAAGAAGGAGAAACCTTAGATGAGCAAAGAATTTGACTTAACAGAAGGTGATGGAGGGAGAGGGGATACCCTAAAGCACATGATGTACTTTCACAAAAAGTAAAAAGCATATGTTCTCCCTAATATGCGGTTGCTAGGGAGAAGATGGGGCATAAGAGGGACTCCAGATGAAAAAGGAGAAACCCTAGATAAGCAAAGAATTTGACTTAACTGAAGGTGATGGATGAGGGGAGGGGACCCTAACTCACATGATGTACTTTCACAAATATATCAAAGTCAATCACTAAACTGAACTTGAAAAGGAGGGAGGGTGAGGGAGTGGAGTAGGAATTGGGGAAGGGTTAAATGAGAAATGTGTGCATGTATGCCTTTATCAGCTTGTACATAACAAAGATGTATGATTACAATGCACCAATTAATAAAAATTTTAAAAAAAGAAGTTCTTGGAATCCACTTTTAGGCTTCTTTGTGTTTTTTTTTTGCCAAATTCAATTCCTTGAAGTTGTAAGTCTCCCTTTCTTTCCTGCTGGCTGTCAGCTGGGGGCTGTTATTAGCTGCTAAAGGCCACTTGAATTCTTTCTCATATGACCTCCTCCATCTTCAAACAAGCAATGGCAAGTCAAGTTCTTTTCGTGTTTTGAATCACTCTGATTTCCCCTTCTGACCTTGCTCTTGGCTTTTTAGGACTCATTGATTACCTTGGGCCCACTGGGGTAATACAGGATCATCTTGCTATTTTAAGGTCAACTGATCAGTATCTTTAATCACATCTGCAAAGCCCCTTTTGCTATGTAATGTAACATATTCATGGGCATGATATTTCATTATATTCACCATCTGGAAATTAGGAAGGGACATTTTGGAAATCCTATTACATCCTCATTTTACATTAGGAAAATTATAAAATAAATTACTATCCCCTGTAACATCATATTGTAAACTATTCAGGAATGTTGGGTATAGTGTTTTTCTGGTTAAATGTACCATCCTTTTTATCTTATATATAATTTGTTATGTACTGGAGTCTTAGATTTGTTTTTTAACATTTCTACCCTTCTATCTGAAACTGTTATGTTAAATAAGGAAAGGATCAGTCCTCAGTAGCCAAGATATCTGGATAATAATGTCTCAATGATATAAAATATACATATATGATTTTATTACCAGAAACATTTACAGGGAAATGTTTTTAGCTAAAGAGAAAGGATGAGCTGCAGAGTTTTAATTGTATCAAAGACTTATAATTTTGTTTTTCTGAGGAATGGAGAATCATAGCTTTCCATTTTGGATAAACAAAATTCTCTGATAGTTCCCATGTTTAGATGTGACTTTTCATTCATTCAATAAATATTTTATGAGCATCTTACAGGTTCTCAGGCACCATTATATGTAGCAGCAATAGGATAGTGGGTGCATGCCAAGTTCCTGTCTTCTGGGAGCTTCTTTTTGTTGCTTGTGCTTCACAACGCAGTAGAATAGTGAAAAGAGGAGAAGACAATTGGTCATCTCTTCTCATATGGACCAAACGCTCCTCTCATATGCTCAGAGAACTTCCCATACCAATTTTTCTCTCTTTCTGAAAGAAACCTTGTATTCTGGAAGGCTCAAAGAGATATTCCAAAGGAAAGATGGCTTTGACCAATTTGACTCAGCAGGGAGGCAGGTCACAGAGACAGAGTTGGAAAAATATTAAGATTAAACATATGAGTTTTATTTTTCTCAAAAGGTTTAGCATAAAGAAAAAGGGAGAAAACACACATGTACACATGCAACCAATCCTAAGGAAAAAAAGTTTCAAGGATGACTTTAAAAATCTGACTGACAAAGTTCCAGTTTGTTCTGCAGAATTTTTTCTTTTGGTTGTGGGGCATCTGGTAACACAGTAAACAGTTAATGGTTCCTTGATTTTATATTATCATCCTGGTTGGTATAACTGAGACCCCTGATGAGTTCCTAAGGAATATCAAGGTGTGAATACAAATTGCCAATCTTGTAAAATCAGTTTGACAATCAAATAAAACAAATTCCTGACTTGTCTTTCTTTCGTACAATGCATAAAACACCAACAGCATTGAGTTTGTTTGAGAATAAAGATGAGGAAATTGTCAGTCATTAGGTGCAGCACTAGCAAATGGAAACAATGTTTGAGAGGCCATTTATTACCAATTTCAATTCAGTTTTATTTGTGGATACAAACATATTATGAGTGTTTCTCCATTTCTTCTTTTACTTCTTTTATTTTTAGGAAAACAAAAATAGAAACAAGAATATTCGTAATACCTAAAGTTATGGGGAGAAGAGGGCACTTGAAACATAAGGGTACTGAAAAGAGACAAAAGACAAATTTATATTTGTGGACCTAGAAAATTTTCCTTTTAAAAATAATTTTTATTAGTACATTACAATTATAAATAGTAGTGGGACTCATTGTGAGATATTCATACATGTACATAATTTGGTCAATTTTACTCCTAGTACTTCCCCTTTCCCTTTCCTCTTCCCTCCTCTTAGTCCCTTTTCTCTACCCTATTGGTCTCCCTTTGATTTTTTCTCTTTTTCTCTCTAATTTCCATGTATGAGAGAAAACACATGACCCTTGACTTCTTGGATCTAGTTTATTTCACGTAACATGATGTTCTCCAGTTCTATTCATTTTCCTGCAGATGACATAATTTCATTTTTCTTTATGGCTGAGAGATAGAGATCTAGTTTTATTCTTCCACATGTGGATATACAGTTTTCTTAGCACCATTTGTTAAAACAGCTCTCTTTTCTCCAACATATATTTTTGCTGTCTTTGTCAAGAATCAGATGACGGTATTTATGTGGATTTGTCTTTGTGTCTTCTATTCCATTGGCCTACATGTCTGCTTTTATGCCAGTACCATCCTGTTTTTGTTAATATAGCTCTGTAGTACAATTTGAAATTGAGTATTGTAATACCTCTAGCATTGCTCTTATTGCTCAGAATTGCATTGGCTAGTCTGAGTCTTTTATTCTTCCATATGAATTTTAGGACTATTTTTCCCAGTTTTGTGAAGAATATCATTGGTATTTCGATGAGAAGTTGCATTAAATCTGTAGACTGCTTTTGGTAATATGGCCATTTAAACAATATTAATTTTGCCTATCCATAAATATGGGAAGTCTTACCAAAAATCTTTTTGATGACTAGGAGAAAGAATGGACCTACATGGGGGAAATTTTTTTTAAGAAAAGCATACTTCTTTGGTGATGATTTGACCCTAGTTTCATATTATCACAGAGCTGTTAAGCACAAACTTGGAGACCAGTTTTCATGAAAGAAGAACAATGCTGCCACTTCTAACTTAAATCACTTGCTGTATAAACTTGGGCAAATTACTTACCATCTCTGAACCATAATTTATAAAATATCTTTCTAAGAGAATAAACTCTCTTCTTTGAAGTGTTATGCATATAAATATTATGTCAAAATAGCTAGTATATTATTGAGCAAATGATTTGTGTTCAATATATGGAAGATATCGCTATTATCATAGTTTTTCATATGCTTCTATACAATTCTCAAACTTTTCCCCAAATATGCCAGGCACTTTACTATATTAATTATTTACTTCAGTGCACAGATGGAGAAATCAGCAAAAAGTATGCAGTCTGAAACCACAGAGTTAAAAAATAAAATTCTAGGAGTCCATATTCCTTGCTGTGTAATTTGCTCACTGAGATCTAGATTGTCTCTGCATGATGACCTTAAGGAGATTGTTTCAGAACAATCTAGAGTGGCACTTTCAAATGGCTTGTCTTTCTACGAAGAGGATAGTCCTTACACGGTGTTTCTTCCTGGGACCACGGGGCTATCCAAGCCCAACACTGAGCAGAAGAGCTCAGTTGGTTAAACCACCCTTTGGGATGATGTTAAGAGGAGGCAAGTGCCTCCCTCTTAGACAACCTGATTTTTTGGACTTTCAGTCTGCCTTGTTTTTGACTTTGGATTATTAACCCTTTATTCCCTGAAACTGTGTCTGACTCTCTGTGCCTTTGATGTATAAAACTCCCAGTGTTTCATCTGCATTGATCTTGGTTCTTGTTTCACAAGATGTGCCTCATATAGTTCATTGCCTTGTATTTACCCATGATCCAGATGGTCAGCTGCAGCCTTAAAACTAGGAGCATGCTTTTCCAGCTAGCTTTTGCAAATTCAAGAGGAAAAAAAGAAATTGAAACAACAAAAATAACAATAACAAAAATCCACCACCACATAGGCTCTACTTTTCCTAAGGGACCAAAGAAGAAATGACTGAGTAGTCTTACTTCACTGTCTTCCTTATCTCCCCACTACCCTCTTGCTGCCATTATTATCATTATTATTATTATTATTATTATTATTATTATTATTATTATTTGGTACCGGGATTTGAACTCAGGGGCATTCTACCTCTGAGCTACACCCCCAGCCCTATTTTTTATTCTTTATTTTGAAACAGGGTCTCACTAAGTTGCGGAGTGCCTCACTAGGTAGCTGAGGCTGGCTGCGCTGCGAACCCAGATCCTCCAGTCTCAGCCTCCCAAATGCTGGGATTACAAGTGTGCACCAACAGGCCCGGTTCATCATCATTATTGACCCATAACTCATCTAGAATTTTAAAGGCATATTGAACTCACTATTATTTCTAGAAAAGAGCAAAACAGAGTATGGACAATTTAAAACCATATTTGCTTATCTTATTTTGTCTAACATATTCAACTTCCTTGTTCTTTATATTTGTTTTTAGCTTACTATGCCACTTGCAGAAGTATTGCTATCTATTAAACCTGATAGACCTGAACACATAGTCTAACTGTGTGACGCACACATGTGTACTCCCCTCCCAATGCACACACACACACACAGATACACATTGCCATCAGCATGCCAGATTCATAGAATTTGAACATTTATTTTTCTCTAGACATTGGTAAAATATTTGCATGGAATATCATAAACTTATATTTTTTGAAATTTGACAAATTACTCATAAATCTCTTTCTCCTTTCATCTGTTCTTGAACTGTCTCTAAACCTTCTGAGATGGTCTTACTCTCCAAGTAATTCATTGATATGGATAGGAATTTTACTCATGTAAAAAGCCCTGGATCAGACCTCTGCCATACAAAGTAGACAGGAAGCATTCTAAAGGAACCAGAGAATAAAGAAGTGTCAAGTTAGTGTCCACCGTGAGAGCAAACATCCCTGGGTATCCTTTAGCTGCAATAAGCAGAGTGCATTTGGCAATGTGTTGTTTGACTTGGATTTACAGAGAAGTTTGCCAAGTAATTTTTTTCTGTAAAAAATGTCAGTAAAAGAAACAAAAAAGAGGCAAGTGATCCTTTTATTGTATAATATATAATATTGTATAGTAAAGATGGGTCATCTGATATTCAAAATATGTGTAGTGTATAAAGTCAGCAATTTGACAGGGGAATCAACACCCCTTTCAGCAATCTTCTAAGCCTGGGCTTAGACTGGTCTGTGACTTATGGCCCCATTCTGGAGTAAGTAACCATTGCTGACTACTATGTATATAGGTATAAGCAGTTCTGAAGGAAATTTAATTTAGCACACTATAAAAAAATCCTCTCGTTGGAATACATTTTGTTAACGAGGGCATTGAAACTGTCTAAAACATATTAATTCAATATCTCTTGATTGGTTTTTAAAATAAACTGTTTAAAATCGGCATCCTTTTATTCTTGTCTTAGCACTTAATTTCATTTGCATATGACTAAGCCTGTTTCTTTTGGTAAATTTAATTTGCCTGAGTTTGGCCCCCAACACAGAAAGAATGGCCTCCTCTGAGATAGGGCTGCCAACAGAGGCAAGGAGCGTTGCAAGGAAATTTGGTCTATATACTTTTCAAACTTCTCAGATGTGATACCTGATGTTTGGCCTGAGGAAGGAAGCCCTGGGAAGTGGAAAAACACAAAGCATGCTACTGTACTGACATGCAAAATCTGTCTTTATCTTTCATGGCTGCAGTGGTCCAGATAAATTAGACCAAATTGGACTAAACACTGTCCTTGGTGACACTCACACAACTGTTTTCAGAAACTAATAGGAGCTGTGTGTGCACATCCAAGGACAGAATTTGGTCCCCTTTGTCTCTGCAAAGACAGTTGCTTTAGTTGAGATGATTATTCCTGAGTGACTGTTTTATAAGCAGTGTTTTTCACCCAGTTTAAATGTCTTTTCACTTTATTCTTCATACTCAAGACATTTATGAATATGGAAACGCGTAGCTCGAAATCTTCAGTTTCTGGAAAAATGAAAGCCTCCCCAATAAAACCTGTGAGTCTTGCAAATGAACTGGGAAAGAGGTAAAGCGAGTTATAGCAGTGGTGGCAAAAACAGAAATAACACTGAGAAAAAGTGTTAGCACTCATTAATGGTAATAATCTGATAAAATTTTTATAGCACATACATACTTGTCCTTTTAAAAGGGAAATCTGCCATTAAATAATATTTTTAAGAAAAATACAGATAACCAAGTACATTTATTTATTCAGATGCAGAGAAGCTGAAATTAACTCTCAATGCAACTTCTTCTCTCCCAGCAAAAAATGTTGCATGGATCTCACTATCTTCTAAAGGCCAAGTCTTTTGAAATAGAAGAGAAGTGGTGTGACAGAAAAGTTTTTATTACTGGAAATTGCAACCTTGGCTCATCTTTGAGTTTCTTTCTAGAAAATAATACATATAAGCAGAGCCTTAAGGTTTTGGAAGGAACTTCTTGCATAAATCAATGCATGATATGAATAATAGGAAAGATACTCTAGAATCTCCTGACTTTTTGAGGCATTTACAAGGGTTAGCTCATTTCTTTTGTGCTCTGAGCACATCTCCTTATTTATAGTTCCTAGTGCCCTTTCTCTGAAGATGATTAATTTAAGAATGTGTTTAGTTATACATTGGAACAGGGACTTTCAAAAGTCCATAATTATATACATTATCTATGCCAATTTATTAATAATTGCAAGCTAAATATTTTTACTTTTTTTAGAGTAATCATCCTTTGTATAATCATTTATGCAAAAACAATCTCACTGAGCTCTTTGAGTGGCTGGAAATTTGTCTAAAATAGTGGATTTTTTTTTTTTACTACCTGCCAATGTGAACAGATTCCAGGTATTTGAGACCCATCATATCTCTGCATGAAACATTTTGAATACCAACTCCAAAAACTCGACATTAATAAAACATTAAAGTTCCAACTTAAGCCCATAAAAGTCAAGAAACCTAGAGTTAAGGTCGACCTAGCTCTCTTAACTCTGTTCTCCTGCATGCATGCATGGGTGATGGGACAGCCGTGCTGGCTGTTGCTTAAATCAGTCTTCCTGCATAATCTGAAAATGTAATTGAATTAGTGTATAAAGTATTTACATACCCTGCAGTGGAGAGCCCCACACACTATATTATCTGCATCCCCTCTCAGGGCCTTCATTTTAACTCCTCCTTGCAGTGTTCCTGCGAGGCTTCCTCAAACATTCAGAAATTGGACTTGCAAATACAATTTCCCTTCTTTTATGAGGCTTCAAGATGAGTGATGCACACTCAGCTTTCCTAGTTGCCTTTCAGCTCCCGGCCAGACAGAGTTTAGGTAACATTCTTCCTTTTGGCTAACATCTTCAGGGTTTGCTAGGTATTAGACAGTCTCATTCTGTGGCTCAGGATTACTTTATGCTCTAATTCAACCAGATACAGGACAGTTCGCCATGTTAATAGGAAAATTAAAACATCAGATTGAGTTTTGGAACATATTGCAGAGATTTTAAGGGGATGGACTTTGGCTTTGGATAGTTCTATATTCGAATTGGATCTTTGTTCTGATGCTTATTGTTACTAAACTTTCCAAACCTCAATTTTTTCTCTGTAAAGTGGGGATAATAATAGTTCTCATGATGTTTAGAATTCAATGAGATTGTGTTGATTTAAAAAGGTAATGCATGTACAGAAAGCACTTAATAAGTGGTTGTTGTTAATATTAGTACTCATTTGGGCAGGAAATAACAAAATATTGCTTCAATTAATTTCTTTTCCTTCATGTTGCAGAGTCTCTAAGAATTTGAATATTCAGGAATGTTAACATGAAGTTTAACAATAACCGTAAAAAGGGTGCTCATCCTCAGCCAGAGTTCAAGAGATGTGCAGTGATATCATTTTTTTTAATCATTCGGGTTTTCAAAGATGGAAAATGGTAATATCCAATGTTGAGTATGGGGAGACAGGCTTTCTCATATGTTACTGCTAGTATGAACTGTTATACCATTTTAAAAAGCATTCTGGCAATGTATATGAAAATTTGAAACATACTTCTTGTTTAAATAAGCATTTATACTTCTAGAAATTCATCTTAAGGAAGTAATCAGATAAGTGTTCAGTAAGATTCATAAAAGTCTTATTGAAAAATTGCAAAGAATCTAAATGTTAATATGGGACTGTTAAATTATGACACAATCATACAATGGGATACTACATAACAATTAAAAATGAATGAGAGCCGGGCGTGGTGGCGCACGCTTGTAATCCCAGCATTCGGGAGGCTGAGACCGGAGGATCCGGGTTCGAGGCCAGCCTCAGCTACCTAGTGAGGCATTCCGCAACTTAGTGAGACTCGGTTTCAAAATAAAGAATAAAAAATAGGGCTGGGGGTGTAGCTCAGAGGTAGAATGCCCCTGAGTTCAATCCCCAGTACCGCAAAAAAAAAAAAAAAAAAAAAAAAAAAAAAAAAAAAAAAAAAAAAAAAAAAAAAAAAAAAAAAAAAAAAAAAATGAATGAGTTTTACATGTGAAATAAGTTTTGACTGATTAGTCATAAATTGTAGGGCAGATATTTGAAATGATTTGAATTTCCCCCCCAATAACCATTACCATTGCTTTCTGTGAACCTCCCTTTCTTTCTGGGCAGTTTGTTTTCTTAACAGTGTCTCAGTCTTCTTGCAGAAATGTTCAGTCACTCTTGGTCAGTTAAATTGTTTCATTCTGTTTTTTGAGATCCACAAAGAGCCCTGAGCTCTGAAACTCCTGTGCTTGGTTTAATGCTCAGCTATCAATGAAAATCTTAAAATTAATAAGTAGTTTATATTTAAACTTGTGTTTTGTGTGTTCTATTGGGACAATAGAGTAGGTTCATGAGTGGATGGCCGCCCCACTTGTACATAGTATCCTCCATGCCCCATGAATGCAGAATTCCCATGGATCCACAATGTGTGGGTGTGCAGTGAGTCTCAGAGAGTGCAGGGAAAGGAAGTTGCATTTATGAATGAGCAAATGGCATCCCTGACAACCCCCAAGAAGCTTCACTGTGCCTTGAAATCAGCCTGTGCTTTGAATGCAGAAAGGAAGCAATGGTTTTCTACGAAATATGAATGATCTAGGAACTGTATCATATTCTTTCATATTTGTTTAACTTTTGTGTATTTACCAACAAATTATATTGGAAATGATGACGTGGAAGTAAAGGGGAAAAAAGACAACACATAATTACTTTTCCTTTAAGTCTTTCCTAGCTCATCAGTAAGTCATTGAAGGAAAAATGGCATGGAAGACACATGTATCAAGAGAGAAAATTAAGAGTTGAGTTAGTTTCTACTATTCTGCTAAAACTGAAATACAGATTCATTTATGAGCCACAGACTATGAATTATATAATTCTGGTGATTCCACATATGAGTTAAAAGCTCTGCATTTGCATTTAAACTGATACTGGACAATGTAAAGATAAATGGCAAAATTAATGTTAATAATTCAAATTTAAAACTTTCTTTACTAAGAATGACATCACATAACAAAAACAAACTCCCTGACTAGTTGGAGAGACTACAGAAAAATGGGAAGAGCTTCATATTTTAATGCCATCAATGTCAATTTTTTTAAAAAACTGGTTTTTGAACAAGAAGCCCCATAGTTTCATATGCACTGAGCTCCAGAGATTATGTAGCTGGTCCTGAGGCCACTGATAGAAGAAGCAAATTTATAGGGGGCATTTGCTGTTTGACTTGTCAACATATGTTTACCTTTCTGCTAATAGGTCCCTCCTCCGCGGTTAACTTCACAGTTGGCTTCATTGGTATACATGAAAATCAAGCCTGTTCCATCAAAATATTTTATTTTCCTGGACTTATTGATTGATTTGGGGATCAACATTTGAACCACAGTTGATCCATATAAATTTCAGACTTGTGTAAGAATTAGCAGGAAGAGATTCTTTGCCTTTTGTTGCTGGAATTGAATCTGCTACCAGAGGTTGGAGCTGCTGGAGAATGCCACATGGAGCCTGAGTAATACCAACTCAGAGAACGGCAAAGGTAAGAGAGAGAGATAGAAACCAAGTCCTGATGATATCATTTGAGTCTGGATCCATTCATGCCTGGAGCTCCTTAGATATATTCCTGGACTTCTTTGTTATATGAGATCTTTTGCGTGCCAGCTAGTTTGAATTAGTTTTTTTCACTTGCAACAAAAATATTTCCTTTTCATTATATTTTTGATTTTGATTCACATATAATGCACATCTTTATGGGGTACAGTATGATATTTTAGTGTAATGATCATACCAGGGTAACTGTAATATCCATCATTTCCAACATTTGTCATTTCTTTGTGTTAGGAACCTCTGAAATTCTCTAGATATTTTGAAATTTGGTACAAAGTGTACAATATGTTTTCATTGTTTGTGCAGAATAGTTTTCTGAAAAGATAAATACTAAACAAGTAACCATAAATATCCCAGTCAGGGAAGATTATGTAGAAGCCTTTCATTTACAACTGTGTAACTTTCTGTAGTGTTAGAGTTTTGTACAACAAGACATTTATTACTTTAAAACCAGAAAATGAAAAAAAGGTGTTTCTGTCTTGGGGAAAAATCAGTCATGCTTAATATTTTTTTTTTATTGGGGTAAAATTGCATAACATGAAATTTATGATTTTACCATTTTTAAGTATACAGTTCAGTAATGCCAAGTATATTCATATTCTGTAACAATGTGCTGCTTAATTTTTAGTAATAATTGCCCAGATAGCTATGGAAGCAGATGCCTTAAAGTAGATGCGTACTGGTGGTATCCAGTGATGGAAGCCAGTGTCCCATGCAAACTCCTTTACAGAGTGACATGGACACACAGAGCAGCCACAGAATTGCAACACAGGCCTTTCACTAGCAATTTCACTGGTTGGTGCCACACAATTATACTGCAGAAAACAGCAAACAGGAGAAGATTAATGAGTTTGGCCTTACTAACCCCCTAAAGGTGAAACATTTATTTTCAAGTAAGCCATCTTTTGTCTTAGAGTGTTCGAAGGCATGTAAGTGTGAATAGAAGGATAAAATTTGGGTTCAAAGCAGTACCAAAAATGGGGCACTGAGAAGGCAGGTAGTAAAGTCAGCCTAAGCTTACCATGACCTCATGGAGAGCATTCAGGAAAGCTCACAGAATGTATATTCACCAACCACTGTCCTGCCTGGTGAACTGCTGTAGCACTTCCTTGAAGACATCCAGAGTCTGTGTTTTATCCATAGTGCTGTACTCAGTACTCCAGTACACTGGCAGCATCAGTAGGGGGAGTGCACTCTGCCCAGGGGTAGGTCAGGCCTGGCCTGCTGGGCACATTGTGGGGGGTTCTCTAGCATAGGATCCCACATACTTGTTGACCCTTCTATCCACAAGCTCAGCCCTCCTTTCCTCCCCTGCCTCGATACTTCTCTTTCCCACCACACAGAACACACAGAGACATCTTCTGCAACCAATTGATTAATCCAGGGAAATGTGTTTTCAGTGTTCTTACAATAAAGATTTAAAAGGATTGTTTCAGTACATCAAGATTTTTGCTGTATGCGTATGAAAGCAAAACTGTTATAATAGTTTCATTCATTTATATTCAATGAATCAGAAGATTTCTTGGAAATGTGCCGGGACAGGGTGAAAACTGGAGGACCCTGGCTGAGGTCAGAGGTGGGGGCGGAGGGGTCCTTGTGAGAGGCCGGGACTCTGAAACACAATGTTGGTCACTGCACCATCTCACCAGTGCCAAACGTTGGGATCAGCGTGTTCGAGTGCCTGGCGGTCCAAACACTGCTTAGTTATCTCAAAGTTATTGTTAAAGCAATTTGGGTATTTTAGGTAAAGTGTTCAAATGGTATAAGAAAAAAATCCAGCGAACGTAAAGCTTCCTTTCACCTTGCACTGGTCCCCAGTGACCACCACTGCTAGGTGGTGCCTTCTAGATAGCCTGGGCCCATTTCAGCATGCCCTGTCTAATTCTTCACTTTGATTTTATCTTGGCTTTGACCTGTTAAGTAAAGGCTTGAACTGCAATTAGGAGATGACACTCAGCTCCACATTTTAGTATTCTTTCCTTAAGCAAAGTAATGAACAAGGAAGCATCCACAAGAGCTTGAAAGCCTTCACTCAGCGTACATGATTAACTCCTGTACTTGTTTTCACACCTTTCCTTGCACAAAGCCAAGCAGGTGACTAGTGCATTCTCTCTTTCTGCAGCATGTGATATTTCCAATTCACTGCAAAACAAAGTTCAAACTGCTAAAAAAGCTAATTTTTAATTACCTCGAGGTACAAGTTGCAAGGAGGCAGCCTGACAGCTCTCATCAATGAGATCAGTAAGCCATGAAGACATGTGGTCAGATATACCTTGTCATTAATATAGACAGTGTGATCACATGCCATCATAATTGCTATTATTATAGGACCATAAAGCTTTATAGTAACAGAAAAAGCAAGTACCTTTATTTAAAAGGTCAGACAAGAAAACAAGCTGAGCTTATCAATAAAACAGAGGTGCAAAGAGAGATGACTATGTGTAAGGAATTAGGAAAACTGAGTAAGCAAAGACTTTTATGATGATGTTCACCTGTACATTAGGAGCTGGGTGGATGAGTCCTAGTGGATTATTCTACATTGAATTAAATATTGAGATAAATGCTAGTAATGCCATTCTAGTGTCTAAGTAATACTTTCAAGCAATATAAATTGGTTTTCTTAGCTGACTTTGTGTATTTGACTGAATTTTCATAATTGATGTTTTACAAATGTAAGCAATAGTCACATGTAATTCTAAAATAACCAAAGAAATAAGTTTTCTGAATAAAGCAATAACAACACATTTTCCTTTAAAAAGTGTGTGTGTGTGCATGTGTGTGTGTGTGTGTGTGTGTGTGTGTGTGTGTGCACACATTCTCTGAAAGCTTTGTCCACAGATAATAAGAAACAGGGGTTTCAAAAGGATCTTTTTCTTGCGGTAGTGTCAGATCTTAAAATAAGATTTAAGGGCTGCAAAGTCTGATTGAGTGAGACTGAGATGTGATTTTGAGTAGTACCGCTCGCCAGAGCATGGAGAACAGAAAATGCTGTTTCACTGTGTTGGAGGTTAGACATATCTGGACAGATGTATTTTAATTCAGTCTTTTCTTTTGAAATCAAATATCTGCTGTAGCTACCTTGAGATGTGTAGTTGCTTATTATAGTTAATGGGTTGTTCATCCTCTTTGTCCTTGAGATAATCCTAAGTATATGCATAAAACTGAGATCATGTTGCCCATAAAAACCAATCAGCCTAGAGTTGGTGCACAAGTTGTTGAACATTCGCTAGAGCAGATGGGAGAGATAATGTTTAATAAAGAGTTAGAGGATTAGGTGGTACAAAACAAGCTAAGAGAAAGGGATAATTTCATTTCAGGTGAACCTCTGTGACATTTCTTGTACCCAGTGACAGATTAAAATGATCCCAGGGCTTTGATTTTTGGCTACTTTCCCCCCCTAGTGCTGGCTCTGCATACATTTTCAGGTTTGACTCTCCCAGCATCATCTCTCGAATCTGTGAATAACTCAAAAGATAGTTTCTCAGGTTTATGAAGATGTATGAAGTGAGTCATTCACAAATGAATATACATATGCGGAAATGACAGAATTCTGCTAAATATGTTTATATTTGAACAACTGATACATCTGAGCGTGATTTAGAAAGGGATGTGCCTAAGTTTATACAAATGACAGTTAAAAAGATAACTGTCACAATGCTTACTGATGAGATTTCTATTTATCTTAATGTTGAGGAGCTAAATGAAAAATGGATTGTGGATTATAGCCTAAGCAGTTTTGAGCCTGGCTTTAACACAACAACTTGTGGCAAATGAAGGTGGCAGGGAGGTAAAGCTGACTAGCCAAAAATCCTCTGGAAAGGTAAGGTCACGAGGCCTTTGATAGCTTAAGCACAACCTCATTTATTTTTCATCATGTTGACTTAACCAATTAATTGTGGGCTAGGGGAGGTGGATGGAAGTCATTGCTTGTGCTTTGCCAGTATGGGTTCTGGCATTCATTCAGAGGAGTCACAGTTACAGTTGCAGCCACAGACCTTAAGAAACAATAGTGTGTGACCTTGCGGAGGGGCCAGGGATACTCACCACCCTTGGTGCTGGGACCTGGGCTGCTCTTTGCTATTCTCTAAGCATTGAGAAACACTTCACATATAAGCTTCTCGCAGTCTCAGCTCTAATAGCCCGGAGGAAGTTGCCAAACAAATGTAACCTCTTCTGTTAGCTCTGCTACTCCTACCTGTTTGCAACCTCACTGGCCATTTGGCAGTGCACTTACACACTACGGAAATGTGCTTTGGGAGGTGTTAAACTGAATTGGGGAATATTTCAAACCATTCCTTAAATAATAGAATTGAAATGTTGTGCTGCTGAGGTGGCCTGGGATGGAAACTTCTGAGTGAAAAGTTAGATCCTGGTTTTTCTTGAAGATGTAATGGAGCCCTAGGGTATGTGGTTTTCAGGCTTTCTCTATTTGTTAATTTTGGAAATGGACTTTTCACAGTTTTACTTCCTTTTTTTGTGTTAAATCTTTGGTTTTGCTTCTATATGCAACTGTGGAGAGAAAACTTGGGATTGTTCTTTTTACTTTGATTCTAGACAATAGGCCTGAAGGCAAAGAAGAATGGAGCAGCCATTAAAAACCATAAATAAGTGTATTAGTTTTATGGTATAATCAGTGTTCCTAATACAGGAACAAATGTAAATGAGTAAGATAGCAGGCAAAGGATCCTGAAGATTGCCAGATATTAACAAGCCGTGGACCTCAATTAGACATATGAAAAAGATTTAGCTTTAATTTTTAAAAAATCCTAAATGGATTTTTTCTTTTAAAGCAAAGAAATATAACTTTTAGAGAAAGACAAGTACATAAATTCCCTGAAGGGGTAATTTAGATTTACTATCCAAATCTATCTTTAAGGTCTTAGAGTTTGTCCTAGTTATGAAGACAAATGTCTCACAAAAAACAACACCCTGACTTGTGATCTTTGAATGTCCACAGAGGTACATAAAGGAGGCCAAGCTTTATGATTCCCAGGCTTAGATAAAATATAATGACCTTAATTAATCTTATAAAAATAAACATCTTTGCCGTTATAGAACAATGTTTACCAAATACTGGATATTCATGTACCATCTTCGTGGCATTTGCATTTGAACTAGTGTTCTTAGTGTGTGTGTGTGTGTGTGTGTGTGTGTGTGTGTGTGTGTATCTCTTATATATAATTTTGTATTGATTCAGCATGAGGTGTCTGGAGCAGGGGGGAGTGGTTGAGGGCAACCTATAATGAAGAATGGGGACAGTTCTTACTCAAGTATGGGGCTAACTTAACTTGATTCATTTTATGTAAAGTCCACAAAGGAGTCACTGTGTCACTGTTTTGGGAGACCTGCATGTGAATCTGGGAAATGCTTGGTGTGGGAGACTCAGAGGAAGCACAGGTTGGCAGTGAGGACATGACCTTGCTCATCCCATGCAGCTGCAGATGTGCACTTATCCTTTGTAGCCGCAGATGAGCACTTAATTATATATGGATGACCAGGCAGGTCAACCCACGCAGCCACAGATGTGTATATGGTTATATGACTAAGCAAAATGCAACACACCTGCACACCTCACACTGGTATGGACTTGTGCCATTTTACTAAGAACCCTATATGAGGAACAAGTCTATAGAATAAAGCTGCTGCTGTTCTCCTCCTGATGGTGACTCTGCATGTTTTCTTTTCTCTGGGGATCTCACCACTGAAACCTCCCCTACAACTACAGCTGGCCCCTGACACTTGAGCCATTCCTTATGAAGCAGTGACATTCCCTTACAAGCACACCAGGGAAAATTCCTCTTATGCACTTGATCAGATATGGGATAACTGCTCCACTTCAGTCCCTCAGGGTAGAGCCAGGGACTTCAGGGCAAATCTTTTCCTTCTGTCCTGAAAACTGAGTTCCAAATCTCTACATACCAATACCAGGTGAACATTTTTCGGATCCCTCACCATCTCACCATAACCTGAAGTACTTTTAAACTATCATCCTTCTCCTCATTTTTTTTTGGGACTGTTTAAACCAAATACTATTACCAAGCCTGGTGTCAAAGGCTTTATAATGTTGGCATTGGGTATCAGGACTATAGCTTTATAATCCTCTCAAAAATGGAAAGCATTTTTTCCTCGTACTTTCCAATTTCCAAGAGCCCCGTGTAGGCTCTTACCTGCATAGCATCTGATAGTCCTGTGCAGCCTCTTGCTGAACACTCACAGTGACAGGGGATTCACTAGCTTTTGTGCTAGTCTATCCCATTTCAGTGACTCTAATTATTAAAATATTTTCCTTAGAGAAGACTCACATCTGTCCCCCTTCCCCTCAACCTTTTGCCTCATTTCTGCTGACTGGAGCTACACATATAGAGCCATTCCCTCTTAAGTTAGAATTTGAAAACATTAAAGAGGGTTTTCTTGCTCTTTTTAAATACAAGGCAAAACCTATCACTTATGCAAATAAATGTTTATGAGTAGCTGCAAAGAGCAAACGCTGGGATAGATGCAGTGGGTGTTGAGGGGATGATTCAGACTCGTCCTCATTGGCTGTCTACTCAACTGCTGGCACACTGACCACCTTCCTCTACATGAAGTATCCTATCACTTGTTTCTGGATTGAAAGCAAAGGGCATGGCTTTACCTGGGTATCCCCCGAGCCTGCAAGTAGACAAGTAAGAGATACTCACTAAATGCTTTCTGACTTTTTTCAGTTCCTGTAAAAATGAGGCCTCTAGACCCAACCAATTTTGTTCCACTGGTTTGACCATTGCCAAGCATGGTAGGGGAATTATAATTCTTGAACTAATGCTGACATTGTGTGGGGGCCAAGACCAATGCTTTTAAGGTTCTGTCTTTTAAGGTATTCCACTTAGATTGTCCAAGAACCCAAGGGATAGATACCATTATGCACAATTTTTAGATAAGAAAACAGAGGGAGATGAGGTAGATAAACACATAACAGTCATGGTGTTCTCTATTTTATATTTGGCCTCTTTTCTACTATGGACCCTAACTCCTGTTATCCATCATTTTCTAATTTTGCGTCTGAGTTTTTTGTTTGTTTGGTACTGGGGATTGAACCCAGGGGCATTCCAGCTCTGAGCTATATCCTTAGCCCTATTTTTTTTTTTTTTTTTAAATTTTGAAACAGGTCTCACTAAGTTGCTGAGGTTGGCCACAAACCTGCGATCCTCCTGTCTCGATGTGTCTGAGTTTTTTATTCCAGTGTGGAACTATACCTTTATCCTTATTATGTTATGTTTTGCTGTTTTTTTTCCCCCTGTACTTCTAGCCTGTTGAGTTCTTCTGGAATATTCATACAGTTATTTTTACCACCTTAGCTATTCCTTAGTTTGTATATTTGCTCCTAATGCAGTAGGTTACTCTTTTATATAATTTATCGATGAGAAATGCCATTGGTCCAAAGGCAGAGAGGTGTGTCATCAATAAGCAATCTTACTCCAGGATGACATTTATCTATTTATCAACACTGTTTTTGGCACATTTGCTCAACTACTACACCGTTTAGTCCACATTTCTTCATGTTATACATACATATAGCATAAAAACTGCACAATTAAAGCATATTTTGCTTTAAATAAGATGTTTTCCTATATGGATTCAATTGTATCATGCACAACGAACACATAACACCTAAAATTTTTATTTACGAGTACAGAGGTTATGACTTGGCCTTCATTATATTCTAATCTGTGTACTAATGAATAGTGGTTTGAGAAGCTATAGTCACATATTTTATCATGTATTTCCATCTCATAGTATTTTTCCTTTTCTCCCTGCCTCAATGTTCTATATGTTTTAAAATTTGAGGAAAAAGGGGTGTTTAAGAGAAAATGAGAACCTTGATGCAAAATAATATATTTTCCCAATAGAAACACTTACTCATTTCAATGTATACATGCAAAGCTTTAAAAGTCTGGTTTAAAAATGTATGAAGTAACTCTATACTGTGGAGGATGTTACTTAGAAGTGGAGTTACAGGATTTGCCTCTTTTTTTCTCTTGCCTTGAGCAATCTAGTCTAATTACAGTCACTTGCCTTTCATTCTGTTTAGTGTTTTTCTGCTATGCATGAAAAAAGTTAATCAAAAAACAAAATAAAGAGCTGTGATGGCTAATCGAAGTCCCAAAGATTTCTCGGCTGTTGCTTAGCTGTCTTTGGGGATGAACTCCAAAACGTTACCTGCAAAGCAGCATTAGATGTATGGTCGGTGCCTATTGGTCTCTGCTTCTATTTTTTTTTTTTTGCGGTACTGGGGATTGAACTTAGGGGCATTCTATCTCCGAGATATACCCCCAGCCCTATTTTTTTTTTTTTTATTTTTTATTTTGAAACAGGGTCTCACTAAGTTGCGGAGTGTCTCACTAGGTAGCTGAGGCTGGCTGCGAACCTGGATCCTCCAGTCTCAGCCTCCCAAATGCTGGGATTACAAGCATGCACCACCACGCCCAGCTTCTCTGCTTCTATAAAAGAAAGATAAAGGATTTCTTTAATTTTAGTATTTTTCAGAAATAGAAAATGAAAGAAAATCATGGATTCTTCAATCTTCATTTGTTAATGACCTCTAATTATTGGGAGGGTTCAAAACCTTAGAAGACAGTATATAAATATTCCTAGAAATGGGTACTATCTCTCGTTACAGCTGATAGAGAAGGCCAATTTTCTACCTTCATGTCCTCTAGTGGCTTTGAAAGATCATTTTACTAAAATAGTTGCTGATTGTTGGTCTGTCCTCTGTTTGGCTCCCTTTTCCTAGACTATAGACCCAAGTGCCAACTACTAGAATCAACCCTGGCAGTTGTATTGTGCATATACATTTTTTTCCTGAAGGGCTGAAATGTTGTTCTAGTTCATTTCAAATACCCCCTGGGACACCACCAGTGCAAACCCAAAGCCATATGGCAAAGTTTGTGTCTTTAGTAAATATCATTCATTAACCCTGATAAAAACTTCAGAACTGTTTCTTTTCTTTTCTTTCTTGGTTCAAAAAAAGGTATAGAAGAAGGATAGAAGATGATGAAAACTCTTGAGAGCCCTAAAATCATTTTGAAGAACTGACAGTAGTGGTGGTGGATTGCTGGAGCACATAGTCAGCATGTTATCAATGCAGGTCAGTGGCATTTTTAGTGGAGCCCACCAGACAAAGGAGATTTCTGGATGGTACATGTCAATTATTCCTGCGGCCTAAACAACCCATGTTTCTCAGTTGTTTACAGTGAGTGGTTTAAGTATTGAAAGGCACTGTGCTTCTTCCCTTCCCAAAGAAATGTAATTTGGAAATATGTGCTGAAAGAGAAACGTAGTTTTCTATGGCAATTTACCTCCAAGAAAAGACAACTTCCTGGGATAGTGATAATGGTTGCTAAAACCTCATTGAGAAAAATGATTCAATTGCCAGAATTTGGGCTTACATCATGTTGCCGCTGGCTTAGTCAAGTGGCAAGGGAGCATCAGCCTGCTTTGGAGAGCATCATTGTGCTTGGGAATCATGTGGACATAGCCTTGCTCTCCTGATGCTTGGATACAATCAAGGGTTGCAGGGACTTGCAGATTCACATGTACTATTCAAATAACACAGCACTGTAAGTTTCTCAAGTTTTTTTTTTCTTATTTTAAAGTTATTGAAGCTTATTTTCATTGCAACCTGGATAATATAAAAAGTATGTAGAGCCTATTGATGAAATCTGCAAATGCTTTACTTTCATAACAACCCGAATAATATGAAAAATACGTCAGAGCCTATTGATGAAATCTAAAAATGCTTTGTCCATAATGGCTTTGTGACCAAAGTTGTATGCACTCAGATTTTTTTTGTAAACAAATGAAGGCCAGTTAATTCAAGGCATTAAACATGTAACACTCCTATTTTAAACTTCCAGGTGAAACAAATTTGGCATTCCAAATTTTAGCCAGCAGCTGACTCGACAACTGGGAAGCCAATTTACCAAAAGTTCCAGTTTCCTTTGTTTCAAGGTCAGATAGAGGACATACAAAATAATCAGATATGTCAGGCCTCAGAGAACAACCAACAGCATGGCGTGAATGACAGAGTCTATGCTGTTGAGCTTGTCAAAAGGGACATATTTTAAAATTCAGACCTGGTGAATTGCTTACAACTCCAGTGAGGTCTCTGGCTTTATTATTGTGAAACTCTTGGCCACGTGAAATTAGGCTAGTGTTAATTACAAAATCAGCACTGTGCTGTTAGGAAAAAAAAAAAAAAAAATCACTAACTCAGGAAATCAGGAGACTTGAGTCTTGGTGCCAGCAAATAATCATTAATCATTATCTTCATTTCCCAGCAACTATTATTTACGATGCCAGGCCTCTTTGCATACATTTTCTCTAGCCTGCACAATAGTGCAGCCAAAGAGATACTACTATCCCATCTTCAACTTGAAAAATTTCAGAGAGATTAAGTGACTCTCCCAAGGTCACCAAGCTAGTAAATAGCAGAATGTAAATTCAAAATCTAAGCTTTATCTTGGCGGAATGCTCCATTTTCTTTCCTTGTATTGGCTGTTCCTCTTTCTTGGAATATCTTCCTTGCACATCTCAGTCTGTTCAAATATAATTTTGAAGCCTGGCTCAAACCAGCATTCTTGGGAAGAGGTCCAGTACTCCCACCTCCTGCTCTCTCCCCAGTGTACCTTCACAGCCCTCTGCTCACCAAGTACATGCTTATGTGTCTGGCATAACCTCTGTGGCCTTTAGCACTTTCTATAGTGAATAGTACTTTGAGTGTGATATGTCTCTCTTTTTCACATAAATTCAGAAAATAAAAAGTTACATTATTGAAAAGTACCACAAATCCTACTATCCTAGATTAATAAAATTACCATGTAGCCGACTACCCCAATATTGGAGCTGGTTATGGTGGCACATGCCTGTAATCCCAATACTTGGGGGGCTGAGACAGGGGGATTGCAGGTTCAAGGTCAACCTGAGCAACTTAGTGAGATCCTGTTTCAAAATACAAAATAAAAAGGGTAAGGTGTATAGCTTGGAAGTAGAATGCTCCTGATTTTAATCTGCAATGCCAATAAGTTAAAAAAAAATTGGCTTCCAAAGTTTTTCTTTAGTCAAGCATGATGGCACACACATCTATAGTCCCAGTACTTCAGAGGCTGAGACAAGAGGAATCATAGGTTCGAGGACAACCTCAGAAATATAAGGATACTCTCAGCACCTTAGTGAGACCCTGCGCCAAAAAAATAAATAAATAAAAAGGGTAAGGGTATAGCTTGGGGATAGAATGCTTCTGGGTTCAAGCCACAGCAACACACACACATACACACACACACACACACACACACACACACACATACACACACACACACACTTCTTTAAATAAAGAAACTGCACCTTAAAGATCAAGTTGAAGTCCTTTTTATACACTTTCCAATGCCTCCTGCTTCCCCAGAATCAACTACTGATAAGAATTTGGTTCCTAACCATCAAATCTGCTTTTAGTTTTTTGTTCTGTGTTTGTTTATTTGTAAGCAATACATAACTCCATTTTGTAAAAAGGACATAAGTAGCAAAATTATTGCATATATGTTTTTACATTCAATATATATTTAACATAAATCATAATAGTCCATTTAGATCTAATTTACTCATTTAAATTGCCATGTACTATTTTATTTCATGTCTGATTTAGTCTTCCTCTTATGGATATATGGTTCTTTTGTGGGTGTGTGTGATATTGAAGGGCATTCTAACTCTGATCCACATCCCCAGCCTGATTTTATTCTTTTATTTTGAAACAGGGTCTCACTAAGTTGCAGCAGATCTCACTAAGTTGCTGAGCCTGGCTGCAAACCTGCGATCCTCCTGTCTCAGCTTCCCCCAAGTACTGGGATTAAAGGATACGCCACTATGCCTGGCTAAAGCGTTCTTATATGAAACTTTTTCAGTGTATTGGAGTGTTAGTTTTCCATTACTCTGACAAAATACCTGAGATAATCAACTTAAAAAAGGAAAGGTTTATTTTGGCTCAAGATTTTACAGGGTTTTAGTACATGGTCAATTGGGCCCATTGCTTTGGGCCTGTGATAGAGTGGTACATCATGGCAGGAGCATGTGGTGGAGAAAGTCATTCACCTCATGATGACTAGAAAGCAAAGAGAGACAGGGGAAAGGGACAGGGTCCCAATATTCTCTTCAATGGTATGCTTTAATGACCTAACTTTTTCTCATTAGGTCCCATGTCTATAAAATTTCATCACCTCCCAATAATGCCACAGGCTGGGGGCCAAACTTTTAACATGTGGGCCTTTGGGAAAAATTTCAGATTTAAACTATACCAATTAGTTTCTCCTTTAATATGAGATATTAAGTTATCTGGTGAAGGACTGTGGATTATGCTTCTTTGTGCTTAGCACTGTGCCTGCAATTCAGATGGTATCCAGTAAATGTATGCTAGAGGAAATGATGAAAATATCTGAGGAAAGTGAGTCTTTGACTTTCAGAAGGTTAACATGATTAGAACTAGTTAGAGGGTGACTTCAAGGATGTTAGTTGAAATGACATTTTTTCTTAGGTTTATGGAGATGGGAAAGCGGGGTAATAAAAAGCTATTTGAAATGATACTTGCATGAGCATGGTCAAGCTAGTAAAATTTTTTGTCATGCTAATCAATTTTGTGAAAGACTAGTAACAGGAACTATGTAAAATAATTGATTAACCTATGAGCAAAACTACTTATAAATGTGCTTATGTGCTTTTGGCAGGCCAGTACAAAAATTTTATATCCACTTTTTTTTTTTTTTCGGCACTAGGGATTGAACTCAGGGGCATTTTACCTCCGAGCTACACCCCCAGCCCTATTTTTTATTCTTTATTTTGAAACCGAGTGAGTCTCACCAAGTTGCAGAGTGCCTCACTTGGTAGCTGAAGCTGGCCGTGAACCCGGATCCTCCGGTCTCAGCCTCCTGAATGTTGGGATTACAAGCGTGCGCCACCACGCCCGGCTTATATCCACTTTTAATTAGGCTATCTTCATGATTCACCTTGAAGAATTCTAATTACCCTTGGATATTTGACCTTCAGTATGTCAACATAAACATTTTTTCAACATGGCTTCATGGAGATATATCAGCTGTGTGTGACAGAAATAACATTTTTCTTTAGAAATGTTAAGGGCCATGGTATACTTCTTTAGTTTCATATCTTTCCTTCTTACTCATTTCCACTTTTTGCTACTTTTTGGGTATTGCCTACATGAAACTCATCCAATAATGGGGAGAAAGGTATGAGGTCAGGAGGTAGGGATTATTAAAAGGAAGAAATGAGCTCATATTTATAATGAGCTCAACTTTAGGACAATGTGCGACAGATAGTTAGAGCTCATTAACTGTTAAATATTGACTAACACTTCTTTTTTTACTTCTTACAGTAGAAATGTGTGGTAGTTATTTTATAGGCTTTCTTCTAAATTGCCAAGAATGGGTCCAGAGTTCTTTATGTTTCTCCAGCCCAAGATTATGATTTGTTATAAAAATCCTGGAGGGGGAAGGTCAAGGATTTCTACAATGGAGAGATGTGAACTTGAAAGATCACTTGCAGGAGTACTAACTGATCAAGAAGCAGCAGCAGGATTGGGCATTGATTGGACCATTAAGATGAGGCTGTATGAAGCTTACTATTTCATATGTAGCTTCTTATGATGATGGTTATAATTTGATGGCTACATGACCATTCTTGCCTCCTCATCTATTTACTCAGTGAGTCATTTAACAAATATAGAATATTTACAAGTTGTCTGGGACAGTTCAAGTATTTTGAATACATCAATGAACAAACAGAAGAAGACTCCTGCTCCCCTGTGGTTTACATTCTAGCATCAGGAGACAGAAAGTCAACAGCAAGCATAGCAAGTAAATTATATAGAACATTGTAAGGTGATAACTGCTATGGAAAAAAATCAAGATAAGGAGGATCAGGAGAGTCTGGGGGCCATGTATGGCCTGGGGGGCAATGTGTAGTATTAAATCCCATGTTCAAGGTAGTAGTATTCATTGATAAAATGAGAATTGAGTAAAGCAGTGAAGGAGATGAAGAAATTAGCCAGGCAAATGTTTATTGGAAGATGAAAAGCTAGCTCCAAGGCTCTGGAGTGAGTAGATAGAAAGTAGGAGGTAGGTGGCATCTGAGGAGTTGTAGAGGGCCAGACCATGTAAGGCCTTATAGGCTATTGCACACACTTTGATGATCTATTTCAGAGTTTTAGTTAATGTTTTAAAATGACCACTTTGATTTCTATGTTGATAACAAATTATAAGGAAACAAGGATAGAAGCAGAGAGACCTATTAGAAAGTTATTGCAGTTCTTCAGGAAAGAGCTACAAATGGCTCAAATTAGGAGAATAGCATTAAAGGTGATCTAGAGGCAATATTCTAACTGATGAGTAGTGTATGAGAGAAACAGAGGAGCCAAGTATGCCCCCAAGGACTTTTTTGTCATAGCACCTAAACTAGTTGGATTAGGTTTGGGCAAGAACAGATGTAATTCTTTTTCAAGGCCTGTTAGTCATCTGGAATTCAGAAAAGAGCTCTTGGCTCGAGATATAAATTTAGGAGTTTGGTGCCCACATATGGGATTTAAAGTCATAGGATGGGATAAGACCTCTAAGGAAGTAAGTTCAGATAGAAAAGAGGACCAAAAACTCAGTGTTGAATCAGAAACTCCAATATAAGGCATTGGGATAAAGAGGAGAAATCAGCAAAGAACATTGAGGGGTGACTAGAGAAGCAGATAGAAATAGAAAAGTGAGTGAATCATAGTTGCCAGATGAAGAAAGTATGTTAAGGAGGGGGTGATAGAAATGTAAAATGCTAAAGAGAAGTAAATAAGATGAATAACAATTGACCACTGAATTGCCATGTGAAAGACGCATGGTAATCTGGATTGAGAGTAGTTTCATTGAACTGTAGGGGAATAGATAAAGGGAGAATGGAAGGAGATGAGTTGAAGACCACAAATAGACCAGAAGATAAAAATAAATAAGACTAGTGTCTTAAATGGAATTTGAACATCTCTCTTCTCGGATGTTTTTCCATTGGTCCAAAAATGTGCCAAAGATACTGAAATTAGAATTTCTTTACTTCCCTTTTGAAGAACCACTGTACTCTTCCTTTGAAAATATAAGTATCCTGAATGGGTATCTTGAATGGGTATCTCAAAGTTATTAGTGTAGTTGTATAGATTTGTCTGTTTGCACTGAATTTCTGGGGCAGCAATAAAATTTGTCGAATTTCAGAGTTATAAGGGATCTTGGACATGCCCTAGCCCAGCTCTAGTATCAGAGGTATACACAGGAAAAGTAACTGACTTACTCAATGTTACATAATTGTTGAGTCCAGGGTTTCTGTTCTGGTACTTTTTAACTGTATAAAGTACATATCCTTTGGGATATGATTCAAAATGTATGTAGGACAAGTGAGAACTAAAGGAAGTGCTAAGTGAATGAATGAATCAATGAATGAAATTATAGTTGAGCAAAGAGAAGAAGGCTTGGAACATATGGGGAAAACCAATTGAAGGCTCTTCAGGTCTGCCAGTTTCGATATTTTCTCTGGGACACAAGGAGAGATGGAAGCCAGAAAGGGAATTTATAATATCTAAAGGGACAAAAAGTGAGGACTACAGACTCTCTACCTGAAACACTGCTTTCTACCTTGAAAACATGGTGGGTGTTTAAAGTTGTTTTAAGCATAAATGCAAACTGTTAATGAGGGTTAATGTAAGGAACTGGAGATGGAGAAGCTCTTTCCTAATGAGGATTAGAATGCTGGATTTTCTTTTTCTATTTTTTTTTAAATCATTGTTGGCAACGTAAGAAAACTACTGATTTGGCAGCAACGGGTTTTCAACTCCCTGAAAATAACCAGATACAAGAGGTTTCAACTTGCTGGAACTCTTATTATATGCTTGAATGACTCCTGGAACAAAAGAAAGCTGTGCATGATTGTTTAGGAAAGTGCAAGATAAACAAAGCATATGTTTTCTAACATCTACAGACTGTAATGTGATAGTCATGTTATATTGGTCTTTGCTCATTTTAGGGCTACATGATGAAGATGACTTTAGTGGTTCTTAAGTTCAGCATATAAATAAATGATGTGAAGACTCCATTTTAACTTATGCCCCTCAATTTTTTATACATACTGACTGCCTTTCTTTAAGAGGGGAAAATGCACGTTACTTGTTCTCTTGGAAACATTCCATCCTTTTTTATGTTTTTCCTTTCTCTTTTGAAAGATCCCCCTCACACTGCATAAATAGAAATGTCCCTGAGATTCATTTGATTTCATGGATGGCAGAGTACTCATTTCAAATAACTTTGGAAGAACCAGATAAAATAGCTACACTGTACTGCATTACCTGATTTAGTGCTGGGGACTTTTAGAAGACTGGATGGCTCTGGGAAATTGTAATGGGAAACTCAAGTTAGCTTTCACTTTAAGTTCGGCACTTTGAATCCAGTCGAGCTGAGGGTAGTCAAAAGTTATTACTATCTGATTTGATTGTTCACTGTTCCAAGTGAAATAAGTGAGTTGCCTCTGCTTTGCTGGTAGTAAGGAAAATACTCCTATCACCTGGGTGCTAAATGGCAGTTCTTGAGCACTGTCTGCAGAGAACTGGCTGGAAAAGGTGACTTGTTCTGTTTCCCTTGTAGCCATTACTTTGTCAGGGTGAGGGCATATTGAAGAAGTAGTTGGGGGAATCTTACACCTCTGTTTATCAGGCTGTATCTATTCTTGGGAGAAAAAGAAGCCATCCATTTCCAAAGCTGTCAATCTGGTACCCCCAGCCACTACTAAAAGCCACTTCAATTTATTTCTTCAGTTCTTTACACTTTGCCGAGTGTTTATTGTAAAGATGTATTAACCAGTAAGGTGCCTTTAAGATAAATTGCACTCAACTTTGGGAAGAGATAGCAACTTTTGCAAAGGCACCAATGGTGGTTTAGTAGGAGAAAAAAGTAATAGTGCTTAACACTGCTAGAAGCATCATTACTTTTACCTCAACCATTTCTTTTAGTTCTTTCAACATGCAGTTTTCATCTTTTATTTACTCTTTCTTCCCTTTCCCTTCATATTTAACTGTGCTTCTTCTTATTCCCTCCTGCTTCACTTTTACTTTTTTGTACCTGCTCCCTTGACTCTTCTTAACTATAAGGAAAAAGCAAGTATTTATATAATATTGGATCTCTCCCCCAACTTTGAAATATCATAGCCATAGCAGGCTAGCATTCCCTGAGTGAGAACGTAACCCTTGACCTTACTAGCTAGGATGGGTTGATTTGCCTTGGCTTCAAGATGTTTACATAGATTTCCAAGGGAAACTGAATAAGGCCAGATTCCCTTGGCAGGCAACCTAAGCTTGAGGCTGAGAGGAAAATGATGTTTAGTCCTTTTTCTTCTACAAACACAAGAATCATTCACGTTGTCTTATTACTGAAGTTTAAATGAACCCTTGACAGTATTCTAGGCACAGACAGTATTCTGAGGCCAGATTGAGTCATGACACTGGCCTAGAGACTTGCTAATAAGGGAGATTCAGGAATGGAAATCACTGGGAAAGTATGAGCATCCCTTATGAACTATGGGCAGTGTGGGCTCTGCCAAGTGGATCAATGTAAACTCTGGAAAGATATTCTTGTGTACTTTTCTTTTGTTTGGCAAACAATTTTTAATTTCCCACTTTAAAAACGATGGATAAATTAAAAGATGACACAGATAAATCCAGGAACTATTAGTAGTTGAATGCTGGGTTGAATGTAGAGGCTTGCTTCTTATTCATGTGTGTGGTCTCAGTTTTATTTGAAAATCTGAACCATTTTTCAAATTATTCGAAAATGGTTCCATGTAAAAAAACAGAGAAACTGAAATATGGGCCATTATTTAGGTTTTCTTTTATTTAGCTTATCTTTAGATTCTTAGGGAAATTCTAAAGAATTTTGTTTTGCTGCTCATTTTTTCTTCCTATGTCACTGACTTTGGTTACAAAGCTTGGAGAGAAGCTCTAAGGTACACATGACATGGTCATGGCACTGAAGTCCTTTCTCTATCATATCCTGGAGGATTCCAAAACACCATCTCATAGGGATTTGTTTCTTTAATTTTCCCTAAACAAGTATTAACCCTAGTATTTTAGCTTCCCTGCTTATAACCTTTTTCTAATTTTGTTTCACAGATTGCATCTTTTAGTACTTTTGTTCTTTGTTTAATATTTGTTTTATCAATTGGCTCCAAAGTTCATATCCTTTTTTTTTTTGGTGGTGGTGGTACTGAAGATTAAATTTAGGGGCATTCTACCTCTGATCTATACCCCCATCACTATTTTATTTTTATTTTGAAGCAAGGTCTTGCTAGGTAGATGAGTGTCTCACTATTTGCTGAGGCTGTTTGCAAACCAGCCAGCCTCTGGTCCCAGATATTTATGTCTTAGTTCAAGGCCTACTTTCCCAGTTGTTCAGCTTTATTCTCTCTTTTTTATGAATAATTATGTATTTAGTGTTTGTATTCTTCATTAAATAAAATCCATATGTCCTTACATATTTACTGAATAATTTCACATTCCATGATAAACTCTCAAAGGCTAAAATGTTGTCTTGTAAAATATCTCTTACACACCCCACACTCAACTCAAAATAAAGATATGATGTTCAAAGAACATTTAATGAGAAAGTGAATAAACTAGATACTATTTTGTAAACCTCAGACCTATGACTAGGTGCCAAAATACTCTGACTTTTTTCTAAATTTCTCCTAGTTTTTCTTTTCTTTTGAAGGATTTGACTTTTTTTCTCTCTTCTCTCTTTCTTCTTTTCAATCCATGATATTAATTTTTGACCTAGTATTGCAATTGGAGTAAGAATTCAAAGCACATGGGAAGAAAGATATTCAACATCTTTTATTCATTAATGCAATGTTTTCTGCTCTGGATTTTAAAAGCTTCAGTGAATAAATGTAAAATCTACCAAGAAAACAATCAAGAAATCAAAGACCATTTAAGGGAGCATGTCATAATTTAGGAATAAAAGAAAGCTCATTTTTGCTTAATGGTGCTAATATGAGGAAGAGGAATGGGAAAAGTTCTAAAAGTTACATTGTCTATAAGGAAAAAAAAAACAAAAACAAAATAAAACTCAAGCTTTGGGGTGGAGGTGGTAGCGGTGGTGTAGTTCAGTGGGAGAGTGCTTGCCTAGGATGCACATGGCTCTGGACTTGGTTCTTAGTACCACAAACAAACAATAATAAAAAAAACACCAGCTTTAGAAGATAGTGGGAGAAGGCAAATCACATTTGAGTGTCTGTAACAATATTCAAGCCACTATATTAGATATCTTACATCAACACACTAGCCCTGTGAGGGAGGTGCAACAAATCCTATTTCACCAAAGTGAAATTGAGGCTAATTGAGTTTAGGTACTTTGCCTAGGGTCTCTTAGCTAATAAGTAGCAGGATTAAAATTTAAATCTTAGTTTGACCCCTCCCAAACCCATGCTCATTTTATTATAATCTTGACTATATCATAATTTCTATAGGAATCAGTTGGATGCAGGTTTGATTCTAACTCCCAAATCCACTAACCTATACCTGTTTATGCTGTTGAATTTCTTTGTATGTATGGATACTGAAAAAAAGAATAGCTTTTAATACTATGTATTTAATATTATGTATACCTTACCAGAGGGAACTCCTAAAAACTTCTTCCAGCATAGGCTAGATCAGAAGAGTGGAAAAGCCATAGATATTAGAATAATTCCCGATAGTCTAAACAACATCTAATGAAGAAAAAAAGTCATTTTAAGTTCTATTTTCTCCTTTGGAGACTTAAATAAGCTGACTCTGCCTAGAGCTGGGTCTTTGTTATGGAAAAAGCTTCCTCCCTCTGGTTTCTACCACTCAAAGTTGTAATGTGCTCTGTGACTGATATATAGACATCAGTGACATCTCTGAGAGAATCTTTTTTTCATGAATGGCTGTAGACTCCCAATGAGGTCATCATCAATGAATATACATGGGACCCACACTTTACTAAGGTTATGGGGCAATATAAATTAAACATGATATGAACTTCAGAGAAATCAAATTGAAGTTCCAGCAATACATTGGGAGCACTAGATAATCTCTGCTTGTGCTTGTCTAACATTTATTCATTTCCTGACTTTATGTTTAATCTGATAAATCTTCGAGGGGAAAGTTCTTAGTCAGAGGGCCTGTATCTTCTCTGTGAAATCTAGGGAAGTTGCCATTAAAATAAAAGTTACCACTTCTATGTTTCTTGAAATTTTAGCTACCTGGTCAAAACTTTTGATTTAGTCGAAACATCAATCTGTTGTTTTAGGCTCCATTTTTTGTTGTTGTTTGAGATTTTAATTAGTGTTGTGTAAAAGCATATAGGTCATCATGGGCTTGGTTCTGAGGTGTCCTGGAGGTGCTGGTGGGGAATATATTCTTTTCTATTTTCAAGTTGGTTTTTTTTTTTTTGTATATTTGTCTTCTGCAAACTGAGGGTCTTAGACTATGTAAATGGTTCTTAACCTTTTAGGGGCCAGATCCTCTTTTTATAAAGAGGAAATCTATGGATACTATTTACAGAAAAAGACACATATCTGTAATTTCAAAAAGTTCACACATCACCTAATGGATACCTAAGAGCCCAAGGACTCCTTGTCGAGAATTTCTATCTGATTTCTTAAATCTCTAAATGATCTTTTGAATCCCTTCTAGTTTAAATGTTGTTCCACATTTTCTAAGATGATTTGACTGACTGTCATGATGCTAGTAAAAATGAGATATGAACTATTTAGGTAGATTTAACTTTTGTAGCTATAAATGACATCTGATAGTTTCCTTTCTTTTCTTTTTTTTTTTTTTTAATAGTCTTTCTGAACCTCCTGCTTTTTAGAATCACCTGGGGAGCTTTCAAAAATCTCAATGCCTGGCCACACCCCAGATCACTTAAATCAGAATCTCTGGGGGTGGGTCCCAGATATCAGTTTATTAAAGCTCCCCAGGTGGCTCCACTGTGCAGCCAGGTTGGGAGTCAGTGCTCTGCCATGATTAAAACAGCTTCAGAAGTTTCCGATAACAGAAACATCAACCATCAGCTGAAGATGAAAGAACATTTCATTCTTTCTCTGCGTTCAAATGTCTGGTATTGAACGCTGTATTTCCAGCTGAAAATAAGGGTTTGAAAACTCTTGTGGGTAATCATGCCTCCAAATGTGCTATGCTCTTGGGTAAGCTGGACAAGTGTCACAAATACAGAATTGCCTTCCTGGTACTGTGGAGCTGTGGAAAGGGCTATATTAGGACATGCCCTGCTCTGCCACAAGCACACATCAGGAAAGATTTGTTTTTAACACAAGAACAATTACCATTGTCATATTCCAAACTGTGTGCAAATTGTTTTATTATAAACTCACTGTTGGTCCCTATTTAGCTGGGAAATCATTCACTCTAAATTTATCTTCTCTCTGCATGGCATTGACATTTGCTGGCAATGCCAGACTTGCTTCACTTATAAGAAAAAAATTCCAAGGAAAACAGACGATGTTCTCATCTGCCTGATTAATAATCCTTAGAGGATCTTTGGAAACTTCTTGCATGTTAACTCTTCCAGCTCTTTTGCTAATTTTGACTTTTCATTGAACTCAGAGACACATACAATGGTTTTCATGAAATGGAGCAGTAAAAGCTTTCTTCATCAGACCAGTTCTCCAAAGAAAGAATGCTCACTGCCAGAGCTTGGAGATGAGAAATGAGATGTGTAATGAAAAGTTGTTTGTTTTCAAGAGTTTTACAAGTCAATTTGGAATACTTCATCAGCCAAGTTTTTATCTCTCTATTAGGCAACCATTACATGCATTCAATTTGAAAAAATGTCCATCTTTGCTTTCCATGGCATCTGTGCTATATTCAAACCACTCCGCAATTTCATGCACACAAAGCCTTTCCAAGTCACATGGTCTGTTTGAGTAATAGGAGTCCATTAAGATTGAACAGAGACAACCTGTATTATAGTGATTTCTCCCTTTGTGGGTTTTGCAATTTCCCTACCAAGCTTTGGTGCTTGAAGATGACATTTTGAAAATTAGATTTAACTACTTGAAAACTTATGACACAGAATTGCTAGCAGCTAGTTGGTAGCCTGGAAGGACCTTACTTAGTTATATCTATTTACTCCTTCTTTTTAAGGGAAGTATAAACTTCTTCAGAAGGATTTCTGATTTTGAGACATCTTTTTGTTATTTTCCTTACAAATGCTATTCAAATCCAGAGCTAAGGGAAACCTCAAATAAGAATCCTCAGAGTTATTAAGTCATACAATCTGAGTGTAAATTTCAAGGCACCAGTGAGTGCTCCAGATCTGAATAGTGACTGTTGCTAGCCCAAATATTGTCACTGAGAAAAGGACAACCATTAATAATTACTATGCCAAACACATGGAATCACTTGGAAAATCTTCACTTCAGACATGGTATTTTTAACTACAAAGGGTGATGGTTTAAATATGTATGTATGATTATTTCCTACATATGTTTCACTTGAAAACTTGCTAAAATTTATCTTGCTTAATATTGATAGAAACTAGAAGAAGCACCTAAACAATCAAAACAAAAAGTTTAACACTGTGGCAAAAAAGGTGATTCTTGAATAGTTATTATTCACCAGAAAACAAAATACTTGCTATTATGTGGACTTTGGTTACAGCACAACACCTAATAGGTACTCAGTAACAAACACAGAATAATATAAATGAAGGAAAGTATCTTTAATGTATACCTGAACATAAGAATAAAATTTTTGAATAGATCATATGTGCTTTCTTTTCTCTAAAAATACAACAGATTTTTTTCTCTTGCTATAAAATCGGTACCCAAACTGTTACTAAAAGTTTTCATGATCAAATTATTGTCCCTTCTACTTAGGCTGCTTTTAATGTTATCTGTGTAAGCATAGCAACAACATGACTTCTGCACCTTAATTGCTAATCTTCCCTTCTACAATGGGCCAGTCCACTCTACACCATTCATAACAGAAATCGTGAGAGGGCATAGGCAGTCTTTGATGAGATTATACATGCCATTCCTTCTGTTAGTAGGTTGAGTTGTGTCTCCTCCAAATTAATATCTTAGAATTGACTGTATTGGAAGATAGGGTCTTTAAGAGGTCACTAAATTAAAATGAGGTCATGAGGGCTGGCCCTATTCCAGTATGGCTAGTGTCCTTGTAAGACGAGGAAATTTGGACACAGGCACGTACAGAGGGAAGACTGAAGACAGGATGAAGATGGCCATTTACAAGCCAAAGAGAGAGGCCTCAGAAGAAACCAACTCTGCTGACACCTTGGTCTTGGAATGTCAGCTACCAGAATTATGGAAATTAAATTTCTGTTGTTTCAGCCGCCACCCAGTCCATGGTACTTTATGGCTACCCTAGCAAACTAATATCTTTGCTGTTTTTCTAACTTATTACTCTTCTCTTTCAAATTTTACTAACCCTTGAAAGTTTGAAATATCCCTTAAGCTTCATGTTAAATGCAAAGCTTGATGTGTGCTTGCTTTCTGTGCACCTCCTAGACCACTAATAAATCTGACCCCTTGATTTTTTTCTACCTTGATTTTTTTTACCTCTTTGATGGTAATAGCTGCATATTTCCTAGTTTTTTTCCCAAGATATTAAATAGGAGATCTTTCACGAAGTTCCTATAAATCAGAAAAGGTTTATTTATCATATTTATAGCTAAGTCATATGAAGATTTTTTTTTTAATCTATGGCATGTGTCTGTATCATTTAAAGTGGATATTGGGGGAGAACTACCAATGGATCTAATTTGTTTAATCTGTAAATGTGCATAGATCACATTATTTTTCTCCCCATTTTATCAGCTTGTCTATTCTAACACTCCATAGCAATGCAAAAGTATGAAGATACTGTGCATGTATGTCATTGTCAACATAATTCACATTATGATGTGAGGCCATAATGCACCAATAAGAGCACATTAAAATATTTAAAAAAAGAAATACAAAGATACTGAAACAGAGAAATGATTAAATCTTTGTAGTTGACATGGGATGAAGATATCCACTGAGACACAAATTTAGGAGAAATTATGGCCAGCCTGATAGATTAGGCCACTAAAAAGGATAGGGGAGCCTTTTTTGTCTTCCAAATTTCTCCTCAACTCATAGCCTTGGAGAGAAAGACTATTGTTAGGGAATCTATGTTTTGGGTCCAGAAAACTTTTAATCACTAAAAATTTATTTTAAAATCAAAATTCTGCTTAGAGAAGCTGAGTAGTGTTTGGACCCATTGGTGGTAATGTAATGAAAGGGACTTTATTTAGGGTTACCTTTAACTTGATATTTTGGAAAAACAACAAATGAAACAATCTTTTCCTTTGGATGAAGTTAGAGGTTACTTCAGGCCATTTCCTAATTAAGGGTTAAAGTAATACTCCTCTGGGAACTTGAAACCAGTGGGTTCTGGACTTAAAAGGTTATGTATGATGATGGGCATGCTCTGCTCTGTGTATTGAATAAGTTCTAAAAGCTTTATGTGAGGATAATGTATAAATAGCCTTGTACAATCATACTTAATGAGAAATCATATTAAAAAGAAATCAGGTACAATCACGAAATAGTTACATAGATGTCTTAGAAGCCTACAATTTGTCATGTGCCTATAGAATTAATGTACATATGCAGATATATTCTCTATCATCTCATTAATCATAAATCTCTGTTAATAGGAAGTTCTGATATATATTGGTGATGAAAGGATAATTAATGTGTATAAAGATGACCCTGAAGCATAACCAAAAATATTTTCTAACCTTCAAAGAGAACAAATTATATTTCTTATGACTCAAAATTCTTTTTAGCATATTCTAATATTCTGGAAAGTGGTAATTTGTATACAGTACTATATATTCAGCATGGTATATGAAGAAGTAGGGACTTTGCAATCAACTTGAATTAAATCATAGCTCTTCATTTGCTAGCCCAAAAACTTCAGAAAAGTCATGGAACATCACTCCACTCAGGCTTTGCATATGAAAAATGGGCATAACAGTATCTACCTTGTAGGCTATTGTAAGGACTAAGTTATATGAAATACAGAGGAACATGCTCATCACAGATAAGTGCTTAAAAATATTTAATTCCTGTCTTCGTGGTCCAACACATCAGTCAAGGTACCTCATTTGCTGACCGCATCAGATAAAATTTTTTTCTGAGCATATAAATGAATTTAGGGACATGAAAAAAGAGACTAAGAATAGTAGAAGAGCGTGTTTCTCATTGGTGGGAGGCCTTTTACAATAGGCTTGTTTTCAGGCTGCTGGCCGCTTTGGCTTTAATTTGCAGGCTTATTTTCTTTAGGATAATGAATTTTTATTTAAATTTGGTGAAGTTCCTTTGAGCTCCTTTTAAGTCATCTGAACACAGGAAACACTTTTTCATGCTTTTAGAGTTTTTCTGATTGACTTTGTTCTCCAAAAGGGGCTGATTTTAATATTCTAAGTGATAAAAAGTGCCTTTGACACGATTGAAGCAATTTAATTAGTAAATCCGGAAATTATAAAGGCCTGGAAATCACACCCTCCATGCTTTTAATAAAATGGGGTAGTGAAACTTCTGATAGGTGCATACCACGTGCCGAAGGAATTCTGTACCACACACATTGAGAGAAATGAAGAAATTGAGAGAACTTTGCAAGGGACCTATTAAGGAAATTACACGATGGGCAATTATGTGGTCAGTGTCCTTTAGATTTCAGAATTTCTGTGTCAGTCATAATCTATATGGTACATGTTGAACATTTAATCATACAAAAATAATTAAAACTACACATGGAAATTCAACATATTAAATAAGAAAGATGAGTAACATAATTCTCATCTTTGAATTGTCTGACCTCATAGTATCTTAATCCTGGAATACAAATGTACATGCAATGTGGTAGTTAATAGGATTTTAGCATCAGGCTGTCCATCTCATGGTGATGATAGTGTGTGAATTATTTCTAGTCAGTTTACCCTAAGAGTGCTCTCCTATAGTATGTCATCACTAAACAGGGAACATTGCTGTATAACTGCTGGGCATAAACATAACAACATGTTCAACAGTAAAACTATCTACAGTATATAAATACTGATGCTGTACTCA
Source organism: Graphiurus murinus (assembly GCA_004027655.1). Lineage (NCBI taxonomy): Eukaryota > Metazoa > Chordata > Mammalia > Rodentia > Gliridae > Graphiurus > Graphiurus murinus. The sequence continues at coordinate 68,370 of PVLC010001209.1, read as the reverse complement.
AAAGCACCATCATTTTTTATTGCCTTGGTAATGGAGTGTTCCAGAGAGACATGTATACGGATGATTAGTGATTGGTGGATTTTTTTGCCCATATCTTCAAATGTTTAAGAGCAACCTTTATCACCAGCATTTGGAGGAATCAGAGAGCAGCTGATTCCTCTTTAGCAAGCAGATCTTGGGGTCAAACTCTGATTATTTCGTCCTAAATCATAGGTAATGATAAGGAATATCAACAAGTATGCTTCAACTATAGTAGATTAAAAAGCATGCCACAAATTCTAATAACATTAGAGTATTATTATAAGAATTCTGATATAATTTTTGTTCATAACAGTAGCTTACAAATAGTGGGGATAATTGGGTAATCTTCCTTTTAATACTATTTTAATGACATTTTAACAGATTATGATGGTGAACTGTAGTTGATAATAAAGTACTTGAGATGTAAATAGAGTCAGTGACAGAATGATTTTAAGAGACACTTGGCAATTTGATTGTTTTCACATATAACAGCCAGTCAGACAGCTAAAATTTTTCACCAGAAGAAATTAGGCATGTGCATGGAGTTGAGAATCAGAAGGAAATTTTGTGGGTTGATATTTTAGGTCTTGATTTCATTCTTATCCACAATGATAGTTCCATGTTTTTTGATTTTTGTGTCCCCCCCCCCACCCCCTTTGCACTGAACTGAAACAACTCTATGAAATGTGAGCTTCTGGGGTTGGAGGATTTCTAAAATGGGCGAACCAGCTCAGATTGTTGAGCAAAGTTTCTAAGTCGAAGTGCAATACACTGAAATCTACTGAAGCCGAGCTAACTTTTATGACATGTTGTATAATCTTGTTTGCTTCTGTTGAACATGGATAGAACTGGCACATGATTTGCTCATTTGAAGAATCAATTTGGGGTACAATTTGAGAAAGAAAATTCCTTTGAATCTTCTTTTTTTCTCAGATATGCCATATTCTGTAGCCACTGTTTTACCACACGTACGGAAATTGTGACTCCATATAGATTATTATTAACATTAGAGGGTAGCTTTTGATCTATTACCAATGTTTCAAGCTTTGGTATATTTTAGATAATTGCTATAAATCTCAGTTCTAACCAACATACATAAGCCAACTACTTTGAATATTCTTTATAGCTAAACAGTTTTTCCCATATTTGTAAAATAAAATGTAACCTTTCCCCAAGTTTCAAAAACTGTGGTAATTTTTAGACAGTGTGCTGAATAGTGAGGAGGTCTTAAATATGTTCGTATAAGGCCACTATTGAGACTGCCTGTGACTCACAGTACAATTTTTTGGTAACTCACTTTGAGATTAAAGGGTTACAATCTATGCATATCCCTATTGAAATTTGCCATAGGAACTAAATTCCCTTTAGCATGTAGCTGTACTTCCATTAATAAAGATTTAGGCTGGCACATATGGTTTGCCTAGAGCTGGTTGTTTCATTACTTCCTTCCCTTTTTAATTTTTTTTTTTTATTTTGCAGTGAGCCCTAATTTGCTCCAGATGCTGTGAATTGGTTTCCAGTAATTTTCACATCTTCTTCAACTTGTATTGACATCTGTAAATATAAGGGCACATGTTAAATCTTCAGTAATATTTGTGGGAACTCATGACAGACTATGACTAAAATTTGTCCCAAAGATATCTTTAGGCATATATGCAACAGAAATCAAGAAGACCCAAGTTGGTATAAATATTGTCTAATTGGTAAAAATCAGTTTCAGAGATATAATTAGACTCCATCTTATGCACTACAATGCAGTTATGAATCATATAACATTCCATGTTTTCTAGAAGCCTGAAGACACTAACATGATAAATAAGAAAAGGGAAGAGAATAGCTTCTTTGTGAGAACTCAGGGGCAGAGTTGACTTTTGGGAAAGCTGTGAAGTAGGGTAGTATTTATTTTTGGCACCCTCTTACTTCTTCTTTTAGTACCCCATTTCTCTTTCAAAATGTTCTCTTCTTTGCTCTCAGCTACAATCAGTTAAAGTCTACTAAGATCAGCTGCAAATGGTTTAAAATGCCTCTTTGGAGGGGGTCTTTTGCAATTTAGTAAAACTGTTCTTATGACAAGAAAAGCTTCAAAATAGAAAAAAATTGAATTTCTAATGGTGGAATTTAAAACTCTGTGCTTAGCACTTGGGTACAATGGAAGATACCTGTCAGATGAAATCAGTCTGATTATTATCTATCCTAAGTAGGCTCTTCTTGGGCAAAACTACCTATGGAGAACCCAGGACACATGCTTTCGAATAGGCATGGGTATGGACAGACAAAAACAGAGTTTGTTCTATGCTGATTGTGGTGATCAAGTAGTTTTATTATCCTGTTTACAAAAACCTGACCACATTGTCTTACCTAGAAATAATTCCGAGGCTCCTGTGGAGTTGGCTGAAGATGTCGTTTGGGTCTGCATCACAGCTTGACTTCTCCCTCTGCCCACTGCTGCTTCTCCCTTTCTCTTCCACAGGTGCTGGATCCTTACCCTCATTCTTGTATACATCCTGCATGCTAAACTCTGCCTGAATCGTGGAGAACTAAACTGGTATGTACAAGAATCTAATCTGTGTGATCTGTCTACTCAGACACCCTGTTAAGTTTTCCCAAGGTTAGTGGTAGAAGCTGTCAAGGGGAACACTTGGTATATGGGATAAACATGACTGGCAGATACCCACCAACACAGACAGAGGATTCAGGAGAAAGAGGAGGGAATGGTGTGCAGCCCATTGAGAAAGCCAGTGTGAGCCAGATGTGATGGCACATGTCTGTACTAGTACTTGGGAAGCTGAGGCAGGAGGATCACAGATTTGAAGCAAGTCTCAGCAACTTAGCGAGGCCCTCTACAACTTAGTGAGACCTTGTTTCCAAATTAAAAAATAAAATAGAGATGAGGTGTAGCCTGGAGTTAGATTGCCCCTGGGTTCAATCCTTAGCACCATACAGGGAGGGAGGGGGGGGGAGGGGAGAGAGAGAGAGAGAGAACCAGTGTGCATGCTCCAGCCAGATTGCCTGGGTTCAGAAACTGGCCCTGTTACCATCTGGGTGTTGACAGGTTCTTTAACTTCTCAGTGCCTTGATTTCCTCATTAGTGAAATGGGGACGGTGATGATGATGTGAGATATGTTGACTTCTGCCATATTGGCAATTAAACCCAGAACCTCTTGCATGCTAGGCAAGCACTCTGCCAACAAGCCACATCCTCAGCCATTTGTTTTCTGTTTTCTATTTTGAGACAAGGTTTCACTAAGTTGCCTAGGCTGGCCTTGAATTTGTAAACTTCCTACCTCAGCCTCCTGAGTTGCAGAGATTATAGTCATGCACCACCATGCCTAGTTACTGTGAGATTTAAATGAACTAATATATAAACATATATATATATTTTATACACACACACACACACACACACACACACACTTATATAGGCTTATAATCGTTTCTGCCTTAGAATAAGTAAGAAATAAAAGCTTACCAACATTTCATTTTCTTTCGTTCTCTTTCTTTTTCATCTTTCTTTCTTTTTGTGATACTAGAGATTGAACCCAGGGGTATTCTAACTCTGACCTACACCCCCAGGCCTATTTTATTTTTTATGTTGAAACTGGGTCTCACTAGGATGATGAGAGTCTCACTACTTGCTGAGGCTGTCCTCAAACCTACAATCCTCCTGTCTCAGGCTCCAAGTACTAAGATTACAAGTGTGCATCACCATGCCTGGCTTCATATTGTTATTTCTTCAGAAGGATTCACCTTAGCAGGAGTTCCATAGAAGGAGAGCAACTCCTGATTTGCTTGGGCTTATCTCAAAGGATTCAGGAGACTTGCAAATGTCCATTGATTTCTTTTTTAAAAAGCCAAAGTCCAAGCCAAGCAGAGTGGCACAGGCTTGTATTCCTAGTACTTGGGAGGCTGAGACAGGAGGATTGCAGGTTCATGGCTGGCCTCAGCAACTTACTGAGACCCTCTGCAACTTAGTGAGAACTTGTTTCAAAATAAAAATAAGACAGGGCTGGGGGTGTAGCTCAGAGGTAGAATGCCCCCCGGGTTCAATCCCCAGTACCACAAAAAAACTCCCCCTAAAGCTTCTCCCCCAAAATTGAAGTCTATACTTTATTCGAATTGTCTTAGTTTTTACTCAATGCCCTTTTTGCATTCCAGAATCCTTTCAGCTGTGACTGTTTCTTAGTCTTGGCTTGTTTCTGATGATCTTGACAGTTTTAAGGAGTGCTGGTCAGGGATTGTGTAGAGCATCCCTCAGATGGGTTTTCTATCATGTTTTTCTAGTGATTAGATTGGGGCTAGGGGTTTTGGGGAATGAGACTTCAGAAGTAAAGCACCATTCTGGACACATCATCTCTCAGAGCATCGTCTTTGGGGTGTGCACTGCAACATGCCTGTTGCTGTGATGTCAGCCTCCATCACCGGGCTGAGGTCCTGTCTCATATTTCTCCACTGTCAAGTTATTCCTTTTCCCCATTTTTTAAAGCTGTAATTTTTAGAAGGAAATCACTATCCAGAGCCCACATTTCCGTGGTGAGTTTGCTTCATCTCACTGCAGTCATACTATCTACATAAATTATTCAGAATTTTTCTGTATAGGAAGTTTGTCCCCCTCCTCCATTTATTGATGTATTCCAACATTTATTCATCTCAGTATAGACTCATAGGTATATATTTCACATTTCGGACTATAATCCAGTACAACTTCATTTCTTTTGTTCAAATTTGTTTTCTTTTTTTATTTCTGACAAAGATATTTAAGTGAGAGGAGATGATGATGATGGTGATGATGATGATTAATTTCCTGTGGTTTGTAGATCACAAAGCACCAGAGAGAGAAAGTAAGGAATGTTGGTAAATTTTCATTCTCTCACTGGACAAGCAGCATTTTTTTGACAAGCAGCATCTTAAAAAAGGAATGGCTTCTTTTAATTAGTAATATTTCTTACTGATTTAGAAAATATTTATTTTTCTCTTAGACAGCTCCAAGGTTTCACCTATTTGAGTTGTATTTGAAAGTAGCTTTCTTGGTGTGCAGATATTTTTATTGTTTGGAAGAATTAAGTAGCTTAGGCCTTAGTAAATATTAGGGCAATGATTAGGAAGTAGTATGATTGAGTCGATTATCACCCAGGGGTGGTTCAAAGTTAAATGTTAAGAGGGAGACTTTTGAATTTGATTATGCTTAGGACAATTAGCAAGTTTAGACTGCTGCTTTGGAAAGTGTATTATGAACATTTAATTCAAGTTACAACAATTCTGACATAGCCTATATGTTTCAGCATTTTTGTATTTATAATGCACAGAACATGCATATTTATAAATGACCCAGGGAGACACATTTCCACTTCATCAATATCAATTTTTATCATGCATTTTCAAGTTTTGTTGAGTATCTTTCAGTGCTGGGTTTCATTAAAATGTTTTGAACATGTTTTGACCAAAAGATATATTCATGGACATGTAAAAGTAAATATCTGCCTCTAAGAGGTAATAAAGCAAAACTCAGCTCTAGCATGTTAGGTAAACACAGTTTTCTGGCATTATCTGGAGATTATTCATAATTCTGGGTAGATAACTTCTTTTGGTTTCATAGATATTGGATTAGTTACAAGAGTTTAGTGCCCCAAATGTTACTTACAATTATAATATTAATAACAACATTTATTTTTGAGTGTCTAAGATGTGGCAGGCACTGCCAAGGCACTTTGCAAGTAAACCTTGCATGATAACTGTAAAATTGGAATTATTGTTATTTCCATCTCATATATGAAGATACTTGTCACACAGAGCAAGTGCAATGGCCTTATTTCTTTAAACACACCAAGTTTGTGTCAACTTGGGACCATTGTATGTTCTCTTTGCCTTGAATGCTTTTCCCCAACCTAGCCCTTGCATGACTGGCCCTCCTTGACTGACTCCTGCTCAGAGTGCTTAGCTCACCACCTGCTCACGCTATTCCATCCTAAGCCCCATTCTGGGCACTCTTTCAGACTTAACATTATCTAGTTTCTTCAGTTTTCCTTACCCCACCTATATCAGTTAACCTTTAGGAGGTAGGGACCTCAGTGATGCACCACACCAGTGTTCATAGTACAGAGTAGCTACACAATGCATATTTGCTGAATGAATCCATATATAAATTATATAGGGTAGTTTTGATTTACATCTCTCTGATTGCTAATAATGTTGAACATTTCCTCATACATTTATTGGCCATTTGTATTTCTTCCTTTGCGAAGTGTCTATTTAGTTCACTTGCCCATTTTTTGATTGGGTTATTTGTTTTCTTAGTGGTAATTTCTTGAGTTCTCTGTATATTCTGGATATCAGTCCTCTATGTGGGATATGTACACAATGGAATTTTACTCAGCCATAAAGAAGAACAAAATCATGTCATTTACAGAGAAATGGAGGGTCCTGGAAAACATTATGTTAAGTGAGATTAGCCAGGCACAAAAAGTAAAAATTTGCAGAATATAGGGAGAAATTGGGTCATAGGAGGGACTCTAGACAAAGAAGGGAAACCCTAGATGAGCAAAGAAGGTGACTTAACTGAAGGTGATGGGAGGGGGGGAGAGGGGAACAACCTAATGCACAGGTGTACATTCACAAACATATCAAAGTCAATCACTAAACCAAACATGAGAAGGGGGAGAGGGGAGGGAATGGGGTGGGAATCAAGGAAGTGTTAAATGAAACCTGTGTGCATGTATGTCTCTACCAGTTTGTACCTCACAATAATGTATGAACACAATGCACCAATAAAACATAAAAAATAAAAAAAATAAATTATATAGGGTTAGGGAGGGGTAGAACTGAGATTGGAACCCAAATCTGTTTGGCTTTAAGGTCTATGGAGCTGAGCTTGGTGGCATGCACCTGTAATCCTAGCACTTGGGAGACTAAGACAGGAGGATCGCAGGTTTGAGGCCAGCCTCAGCAACCTAGTGAGTTTCTAATAACTTAACGAGTCCCTATTTCAAAATAAAGTAGGGATGGGAGTGTGGTTCAGATGTAGAATGTCCCTGTGTTCAATTCCCAGCCCCCCCACCACACACTTCATTAATACTATCTAAATAAATAGCAAATATCCAGCCTTAGATCAAACCATGTTTGAGTTATTTGACCAGAAATATATGTGAGTTTTTTTTTTTTTTTTTTT
>PVLC010001209.1:0-53149 GCA_004027655.1 Graphiurus murinus | reverse complement strand
CAAGCATGCGCCACCACGCCTGGCTCTGAATATACATTTTTATCATCAGCACATGGAATGTTAAAGTCATTTGATAGGTCATAATATATTTTCAATAAATTAAAAACAATTAAAATAGTATCAAGTATATTTTCTGACTACAATGCAATAAAGCTAGAAATCAGTAACAGAAAAAAATGTTTAGAAACTATGCAAATACATGGAAATCAAACAGTTTGATCTTTAAGAACCAACGGATCAATGAAGAAATCCAGAGGGACATTCAATGCTCATACTGAAAAAAGTAAAAAAAACAAAAAACAAAACAAAAAAACTCAAATAAACAACTTATTGACATATCTCAAGGAAATAGAAAGACAAAAACAAACCAAACCCAAAATTAGTAGAAGGAAACAAGCAATAAAGATCAGGGCAGAAATGAAAGAAGCAGAGACTAAAAGAGCAACACAAAAGATTAATAAAACAAAGAGCTCGATTTTCAAGAAGACAGACATACACTTAGCTAGACTAAGAAAAGGAGATGGAAGACTCCAATAAATAAAATTAAAGATGAAAATGTAAACATTAGAAATGGCACAACAGAAACACAAAAGATCACTAGAGATTATTATGCCAACAAACTTGATAACCAAGTACAAATGGACAAATTTCTAGACACATACACCTTACCAAGACTGAATCATGGAGAATGGGAAACCTGATCAGATTAGATAATAAGTAATGAGATTGATTCAGCAATAAAAAGCCACTAATAAAAGAAACGACCAGATGGCTTCACTCCTGAATTCTACCAAATACTTAGAGAAGAACTAATATCAATTCTCTTTAAGTTGTTCCACAAAATGGAAGAGGAAATAATTCATCAAAATACATTCTATGAGGCCAGCATCATGCCAAACCAGATAAGTACACAACACAAAAGAAAACTGCAGGCCAGTATCTTTGATGAACACAAATGCAGAAATCCTCAACAAAATACTAGCATTCTAAATTCAATAGCATTTTAAAAAAAGGCTATTCACCATAATCAAGTAGGATTCATTTCAGGGATGCAAGGATGGTTCAACATATGCAAGTCAGTAAATGTGATACACCATGTTAACAAAATGAAGAGCAAAACCTATATGGTCATCTCTATAGATGCAGAAAAGGCATTTGATAAATCAATATTCTTTCATGATAAAAATGTTGAACAAATTAAGTATAGAGAAAACACACTTCAACATAATAAAAGCCAATTATAATAAGCCAACTGCTAACATTATACCAAATTGGGAAAAGTTGAAAGCTTTCTAAAATCTGCAACAAGACAAAGATGCCCACTTTTACAACTTTAGTCAATATAGTTCTAGAAGTTCTAGCCAGAACAACTGGAAATTGGATGACAAAAAAAAAAAAAAGAAAAAAAGAAAAAAGATATCCAATTTGGAAAAGAGGAAGCTAAATTATCACTGTGCAATGGTTTGAATTGGAGGTGTCCCCCTTGCCTTCATGGAAATGAGGTGGCAATGTTGGAAGTGGGGCTTGATTGTAATCCCAGCAGTGATTTACTGGGTAGTGGCCTGTGCTGGTAGTGTGTGACTGAAGAACATGTGTCCCTGGGGTCTGGACTTGGGGATTATATATGGTTCTTCCTCCCCTTGCTGTTTCTCTTGCTTCTAACCTCCGTGATGTGAGGAGCACAGCCCATGTGCTCTTCCTCTTTCCACTTCCCACCACCATGCTCTGAGACTGAACTCAAAATCCCCAAACTGTGAGCAAATAAGTCTTCCTTCTTCTAAGTTATGTGGTCAGGTCTTTGGATTATAGCTGTAAAAATGGTGAGTGATACACACTATTTGCAGATGACATAATCTTATTTATTTAAAAAAAAAAAACAAACAAACCCAAACTACACCCAAAACGACTGGAATGGTGTTAGTCAGCTTTCCATTGCTGTTATGAAATATCTGAGAAAATGAACTGAAAATGAGGAAAGGTTTGTTTTGGATCATAGTTTCGGTCCATGATTATTTGGCCCTATCTCTTTGGGCCTGTGGCAAGGCAGAACATCATGGTGGTATGGTAATAGACAAAAGCAGCTCACCTCATGATGGCCAGGGGTGAGGAAGGAGGGAAAAGGGGAAGGGGGAAAGCAAGAGGCCAAATTTTCAATATCCCTTTCCAGGGCTTCCCCATGATCCAATTTTCTTTCACTAGGCTCCACCTCTTAAAGGTTCAACCACCTTCCAGTCGTGTTATGAGTTGGCAACCAAGTATTTAACTCATAAACTTTTGGAAACATTAAAGATGCAAACCATAATAATAACTGATAAATTAGTTCAGCAAAATTTCAGAAAAAAATCCAAATAAAAAATCAGTAGCATTGCTAAATTCTAAAACTACTTAGAAATTAATATAATAGCTTTAAGGAAAATATCAACAAATACATTTAACCAAAGTGGTGAAAGATCTATATGATGAAATTATGACACATTGATGAAATTGAAGAGGACATAAAAAATGGAAAGACATGAATTGGAAGAGTTAATATTGTTAAAATACCCACATTACCTAAAGAAATTTACAAATTCAATTCAGTCCCTATCAAAGCACCAATGTCATTCTTCACAGAGTTAGAAAAACCAATTCTTAAATTTATATGGAACCACAAAAAATCCAAAATACTAAAACCATCTTGAGCAAAAATAACAAAGCAAGAACCATTATACTATCTGACTTCAAAACATACTACAAAGCTACAGTAATCAAAACAGCCTGGTATTGGCATAAAAACAGACATATAGGACAATTGAATAGAATGAAGAGCCTAGAACTAAACCCATGCATCTACAGATAATTGATTTTTGACAAAGGTGCTAAGAATACATATGAGATACATTGGAGAAAGGAGAGTCTTTTCAATGAATGGTGCTGGCAAAACTGGATTTTCACATGCAGAAGAATAAACTTAGACCCCTATCTTTCACCTGTTACAAAAATCAACTCAAAATGGATTAAACACTTAAATGTAAGACATGGAGCTATAAAAGTACTGGAAGAAAGCAAGGGATATACTTTAGAACACTAGAATGAGCAATGAGTTTTTGGAAAACCTTCAAAGCAAGGAAATGAAAGCAAAAATAGACACATGGGATTACATCAAACTGAAAAGTTCCTGCACAGCAAAGACAACAGAAAACAGAGTAGAGTGACAATCTACCAAATGGGAGAAAATATTTGCAAGTTAATATCTGACCATCAGTTGATATCCAGCACACCACCTGGATAGAAACTCCAAAAGGAACTTCAGAAATTCAGCAGTAAAACAACTCTCCACAGATAACCTAATAAAAAATGAGCAGTAGATTGAAGTACATATTTCCTAAAATAAGACATTCAAGAGGCCAACACGTAGGTGATAAAATGTTCATCATTAATCAGGGAAATGTAAATTTAAGCCACAATGAAATATCACCTCACCCTAGAAAGAGTGGCTATTATCAAAATGACTAAAGATAACAAGTACTGGCAAGAATACAAAGAAAAGAGAACCCTTGCACACTTTGGGTGGGAATGTAAATTAGTATAGCCATTATGGAAAACCATATGGAGGTTCCTCAAAAAATTTAAAATAGAAATACCATATGATCCAGCAATCCCACTACTGGAGATATATCCAAAGGAAATGAAATCAGTGTGTGGACGAGACATGTGTACTTCCATGTCCATTGCAGCACTCTTCTCAATAGCCAAGAAATGGAAATAATCTAAGTGTTCATCAACTGATGAGTGGATAGACAATGTGCGATATATATACACAATGGAGCACTATTTAACCATAAGAAGAATGTGACCTTGTCAACATGGATGGAACTGGAGACCATTATGTTAAGTGAAGTAATTCAGGCCCAGAAAGGCAAGTACTGCATGATCTCACTCATACGTGAAATCTAGAAATGTAGATCTCATAGAGGTTGCAAATAGAACAGTGGTTACCAGAAGCTGGGGAGGGTAGAAGCAGGGCAACAATGGGGAAATGTTGATCCACAGGCAATGAGTTATAGTTATTTAGAAGCAAGAAGTTCTGGTGTGCTATATTGTACAGTAGGGTGATCATAGATAGCAATGACATACCGAAAAGTGAGAAAAAAAGGATTTTGAAGTTTTTCACTATATAGAAATGATAAATGTTTGATGATATTAGTGTTTAACTTGATGTGAATATTATATTATGTATCCATGTATTGAAACATGACATAGAACCCCACTCATATGTAAAACTTTAATACTTTTATGTCTCAACTAAAATAAATTTAAAAAGTAAGATAAATAATGCATTTGAATTGGATGTTGGAATCCTCTCCTTTGAATTGACCGAGGTTATGATAGTGGGTCCTGCATCAGTTAGGATTTGGCAACAGTAATAGATAGCTCCAAATAACAGCATAGATTCATTCTTGTCTCACAGGAAAGAAGGAACTTCAGCACTGGAATGGTAGCTTTGAGATAATGGAGGGAGCCTGAATCTTTACTTCTTGATTCTCTGCCAGCCTCTGCCTATGGCTGCCACAAAATGGTAATTGTCAGAAAAAACAAAAATCATAAACTATTTAAAGAGATTGTTCCTGAAACTGGAGCTAGGTTGGAAAGGGTTAAAGAAGCAGTTATTGTTTTTATATTATAAAAGTTTCAGTATATTTTAGTGTTTTACTAGCTACATTTATTCTTTGGATTAAAAATAATATATAGGACAAGAAAAATTGTAGAGGGATAAGAGTCATTTTATGTTTCTTTAGTTCAAAGGTCACCTCAGAGAAATAATCATGTTGACTATCCTTGTAAAATGTTGCAATCATTCACCCTACCCCAAGAAACTTGTGCATTTTTGCTCATTTTCTTTGATTTAAATGCTTTTTTTCATTGGCACTTACTTTGGTTTATGTATTAATTGGCACTTCCACTAACTAGAATGTAAGTTCCATAGGGAAAGGGACATTTTTTAAATTGTTCACCTCTATTTCTCTGAAAGCCATAACAGTTCTTGGAGTATAGTAGACATTTGATAAGCATTTATCGAATGAGTAAACTACCAAATAGATATGTAGAATTTATTAGAATCTGAGGCAGATATATAAGAAGGTTGGACAGGACATCTGTCATTAAGAAACTCATAGTTCACATTGGTATTAAGGGAATATTATAAGGCATCTCTTAAATACAAGTGTTGCCAGGTGAATTAAGATATTTTTACAAAACAGTTTCCATGATTGAAATAACTTTGGGAGATAATACACACTCTAAACACTCTAAGACATATGTAATATTACTGTATGTAAAAGTTCTCATGAAACTGAAATAAACTTATTTAACCTGGCATTGACATGAAACTCTTTTATGTCATAAAAATGCATGGAGCACACTTTCAGAACTGCTACTAAATATGTCACTTAAAGATAATATATAGAAAACTATATATTATAGTTTTGAGGTTTTGAGGAGATCAAAGAAATATGAACAGTAAAGATTCAAATGTAATGAGACACTGATCATGGCATTCTTATCAGCACAAGTTTAAAAAAAAAGTATGAATCGGCCCTCCCATTTCTCTCTGGCCACATATTTTTGTAATTGAAGGAAAGAATGTTGGGATGGAATTGGATAGCTGGGTATATGAAACAATTTGTCTCCCTCCCATATCCAGAGGGCTATGCTATAGCTACTTACTGCACTTGAAAGAGAAGTTCAGAATTGTATATTGTGCATATTAAACTCAATGAAATTTTTATCCTTTCACCGTTAATTTACTCAACTTGGAGAACTTCAAGTAGAATTGAAGCTTTTCATGTCTTTTTAAAACATGAAAAATTCTAAAACTTAATTGGAAATATTTAACCATTCTGGTAAACTTTGCACTTCCTCCAAACACTCACAAAACATTTATTCTAATCCTACATTTATTCCCAAGGATTATCAAGTGAAGTTAGTGTGTTTTAAAATTATACATCTCATTCATTTTAATTTTCTTAGCATATGATTTTTTGGTAGAGATTGAAATTGGCAATTACTTTCTAAGTTCTGCTACAGCCTTATTATGCTATATTAATCACAATTGCCAATAATTTTGGTAATATATTTATACATATCTATTTTATGGATTTTATTATAGTATAATATACTTATTAAGTATTGATTAAGGATTATTTTCTACTGGTGCATTATAATTGTACATGAGTGAGTTTCATAGTGATACACTAATAACATTATTTGGTCTGTTTCCTTCTGCATACCTTCCCTTTTCTTCCCCTCTTCCCTCCTGAGATACCTTTCCACTAATCTACTAGTCTCTTATTTTTGTGAGGTCCTTTTTCTTTCTCTTGCTTCTACATATGGGAGAAAACATGGGACCTTTGATTTTCTAAGTCTGGCTAATCTTAGCATGATTTCTCCAGTTCCATCTATTTTCTTGCACACCCATTTATGGCTGAGTAAACACCACTGTGTGTATATACCACATTTTCTTTATCCATTCATCTGTTGATGAACACCTAGGTTGATTCCATAGCTCGTGTTTGGGAATTGTGCTGCTATAAGCATTTGCACTATATATAGTTGTTCCATTCCTAGTCTTTCAAGTAAACTCCATACTGATCTCCATAGTGGTTGTACCAATTTACAATCCCACCAATGGTGTGTAAGCATTCCTTTCCCCCACATCCTCACCAGCATTTATTATTGCTTTTATTATCAATGACTGCTATTCTGAGTGAAATAAAATCTCAATGTAGTTTTGATTTGCATTTTCCTGATTGCTAAGGATGTTGAACTTTTTTTATATATTTGTAAATTTTTGTATCTCCTCTTTTTTGTACTTCCTCTTTTGAGAAATATCTATTTAGCTAACTTTCCCATTTTTTTTATTGGTTTATGTTTCTTTGGTGTTAAGTTTTTTGAATTCTTTATGTATTCTGGATATCAATCATCTATCACAGGAGTAGCTGGCAAAGATTTTTTCCCATTCTGTAGGCTCTCTCTTTAAACTATTGATTATTTCCTTTGCTGCGCAGAAGCTTTTTAATTTGATGCCACCTCATTTATTAATTCTTGGTTCTATTTACTGAGCTTTAGGGGTTTATTTGAGGAGTCAATGCCTAAATTTTGAAGAGTTGATCCTATTTTTTCTTCCAGTAGTTGTAAAGTTTCTGGTCTAACTCTTAGGTCTTTGATAAGGATTCTTTTTATTACTTTCAATTTTTCAGGAAAATCAGGGTTTGTTTCTCTATTTGACAGCTTAGGAAACAAAAATCTCTAACCATTTCATTTAAATTTGGCCTATTAACAAATCCACAAGGGCTTTGTCTAATAACATCATACCTATCCTTAAAGGAAGTCATATTTAAGTTTATTGGCTAATTCACATGGCAGCTAAAAATATTCCAAGTAACAAGGATCTACTATTTACTTTTTTCCTGTGGGTGATATAGAGCTCATTGGGTTGATTCACTTTAGAGTTAGTGGTGACTCTTTCTTGGGCTTTAATATCAAGACCTTATGCACAGGGAAAAGCAGTTTGATTCTTCAGTTAGAGTTCATTCCAGGCTAACCTTGAATCAAATCCTTGGCTTTCTTGAGATTTACAAGGAAATTTCCCAATCTGACACACAAACATGCACACACACACACACACACACACACACACACATGCACACACACACACACACACGCACGCACGCACACACACTTTTTTTAAAGAGGTAGGTTGTATTATCCAGACAGTCCCTAAAATCGTATCTGGGCTCAAGTAGTCCTCTTGCTTTACCCTCTCAAGTAACTGAGACTATAGGCATATATCAACTAGTCTGGCTAACCCATACATATATACTGAACCATATGAAATTTCTAATTTTTTTTGGCCAGTAGAGTTGACTATGAGCAACTTACTATGTTTCAATCTAATAGGGGTAGAGTCTAAGAACCATCTTAGTCAAATTGGTGCCTAGGGCAAACTCATCTCCTCAGTCAGCTCTAGCTGGCATTCATTCAGTAGGATGCTTACCAGTTTCAGCAAGAAAGAAGTGATAGGACATATTCTGGAGTAAAATGGTAGTTAGTTTTCTAAGTTTAGTAGAAAATGAAGAAGGCAATGTATTCAATCAGGGGAAGGGATGAAAGGTATAAACATAATAATGTAGTCAAGTAACAGACCTTTGAATTGATAAATATTGCCTCTTTTTGACTGTTAGGCTGAAATATCCCAAGTCAAATACTTAAAAGAAAGAACTTCAAAGAAAAAAATTTGAAGACCTATTTTGTCTTTCTATGGGTTAAAAGGTATTTTGAGTCTGATTTGATATGAGTTACATTTTGTTGATGTCTAACAGGTGTCAGAAACACTGCTGTGTGGATTCTTCTAAATTCACTGGGGGTGCTGATGTTTCTGTACATGGTCTTGATACTGGGATACATGAAATATGAATGTTCTGCCACATTATTTTAGATAAAATCAGTCAGGAAAGTACCCAAGCCAGGTGTACAGGTGCACACCTGTAATGCCAGTACTTGGGAGGCTGACACAGGAATATCACAGGTTCGATGATAGCCTCAGCAAGTAGTGAGACTCTCAGCAACCTATAATGAGACCGTTTCAAAACAAAAATAAAATTACACTGAAGAGCGTAGCTTGTGGTAGAATGCCCCTGGGCTTAATCCCCAGTACTCCAGTACAAAAACAACAAACAAACAAACAGCCTCCGAAACATCATTATTTTTAGTGAAACTTTCCTAAGTTTTGGTCATAGAAGTAAATGTTTCAAGATCCCTCCCCTCAATGAATTATTAGATATCTTTTTGACTCCATGAAAACTTTCAGCCCCATAGAACAAATCTCATTTTGTGATGTAAACAGAAGAGAATTATCTCCCTTGTTGCTGAACAAGAATATAGTGTGATTGTCTCTTCGAGGAGTAGTGAGAGAGAATAACAGATTGACCTGGAGAAAAACTTGAGCAAGGATGTTCGGGTGGTAAATCGTGTTTTAGAAAGATGGATGCAGCAGTGTCTTCCCACCGAGGTTCTTCTATAACCGTGCACTCCCTTATCAAGAGGTGGCATGTATGTCCCCTCCCCAGTAAAACTGGATGGGTCTTTGTGACTGCCTCAACCAACAGAATAGAACCAATAGGTGAAAGTGACACTGTAGCTTCTAAAGATGAGATATAAGAATGTCATGCACTTCCTTTATGGGATGCTCACTCTAGGGACCCAGGCACTATGCTTCGAAGAAGTCCAAGAAGCCCATGGAAGGCAGGACTATAAGGAGAGGAAGTAGGGATTGTGGCCCACGGTCCTGGCAAAGCTCCAGCCAAAAATCAGCCTCAACTTGGCAGCATGGAGTGAATCGTTGTGGAAGTGGCTCCTCTTGTCTCTGGTGAGCTGCTGCTGCTGCTGCTGCTGCTGCTGCTGCTGCCACCATGAGCAGCAGAGAGCTGTCCCCACTGAGTCCTGAACAAATTACAGATTCATGAACAAAATAAGTGCCTATCATTGCTTTCACTATATTTTGGAGTGATCTGTCACACAGCAATAGACAAACAGCTCATCTGAGTAAGGCCTAACTGAGTCATAGATATCAGTATAAAAAGAGCAAACGGTGCATCCTTCTCTACATATCTTTCTAGTCTAAATCATCCCAATTCCCATTGCCTTTCCTTATATCATCTACTTATTTTTCATTGTTTTGATTACTCTTCCCTAAATCCCCTCTCAGGTTTTAAGACCCCAAGCTAGACACATTATGTTAATAGAGGCTTGATTAAAGCTGAGAGTAATTAGAGGATTAAGTATAATTCCTACATTCTATTATCTTATTTATAGAACTTGATGGCAGGCTCTAAATTTTAACAGCAAGTGTTGAATTTAGGACTTAAACCAAAGTTTCTTCTTACCTCAACATACTTTAATATTTTTATTTAAATAGAATATTAGAATTGCTTACTAGAAAATTATAGATTTCTTGTCTTAACTCTTAACTTTTTGCCATGTTTGCTACACATTTTTAAAATGATGATAAATTGTATATACAATTGAGTAACCCTCTTCAATATTGTTCCCTCCTCTATAAAAACTTTTATTCCAAATTTGATATTCATCATTCTCATGAATGTTTTATACTAGGAAAAAATGCTATATCAGTAAATAATATGTGATATTGTTTTGTCTTATATATTCTATAAGTGGAATTCTTGCCTATCTTTCTGTACCTTATTGTTGGGATTGACCCATTTTAGTTCCTATATTGTTATATTTATATTTTGTTATATGCCTATAACCCAGAGTTTAAGGATATATACAGCTTGGATTTGAGTAGATATTACCAAATTCCTCGTGTGTGTGTGTGTGTGTGTGTGTGTGTGTGTGTGTGTGTGTGTGAAGAATTATATGCATCTATATATATTGGGGTGATGTATTGGGGGATGGAACCCAGGGACATTCTACCTCTGAGTTACACCCCCAATTCTTTTTATTTTTTATTTTGAAACGGTCTCACTAGGTTGTTGAAGTGGTCTCAAACTTGCAATTCTCCTGTCTCAGCCTCCCAAATACTGGGATTACAGACGTGCATCAGCATACCTAGCTTTTCAATATATTTTTATCAATTCAACTTTCACCAGCAGTGTTTAAAGCTGCTGTTTTATATCCTTACCCAAATGTGAGGTTATCATGCTTTCTATTTTTTCCAATTAAATGAGTATGAAATAAAATTTAATGAGTTTTTGCATTCTTCTGATTACTGATATTTAATTTTTTGTACATTTATATCCTTTGTCTATTTCTCAAATCAATTTTTATGTTTCTTATTCATTTACAGGATTTCTACAAACTTTGTATGTTAACTTTTTGTTAGTGTGTGTGGCAGATACTTTCTCCTGACCTGTAGATTACATTTTAGCTCTGATATCTTTTATTGAACAGAAGTTTTAAACACTTAGTATCAAATTTATTAATCTTTTATTTTGTGGTGTGTGCTTTTTTCTTCCCACTAAATGGATCTCATATCATACAATCTTAATCTAAAATGTTACATGTTTACTTTTTACATTTGGGTTTTTCATTGTCCCCTAATTTATCTTTGAAATAATTTGAGGTAGGAATTTGTCTTTTTTCTGCTTGGATAGCTTGCCATTCCTGATCATATCTTCTGAATAATTAATACCTTACCCAGGATTTGTGACACCATCGCAAACATATGGAACATTTCTGTGTAAGTGTATGTTGTTTTCTTGTCTCTATCTTCTGTTCCCCCATTCTATTTGTCTAGTTTTGTGTTAAAAATCATGCTGTCTTAATATAGCTTTATTCTCAGTTCTCATATCTGGCAGAATAAGCCTCTCTGTGTGTCTTTCCTTCATACTAGGAATTGAACCCAGAGGCATTCTACCTCTGAGTCACATCCCCCAGTCCTATTTTATTGTATTTTTTAAATTTTATTATGGTACTGGGGGTTGAACCCAGGGACATTCTACCTCTGAGGTACACCACACGCCCTATTTTATCTTGAAATACAGTCTCACAAGTTGCTGAAGGCCTTGCTTATGTTTCTGAGGCTGGCCACATACCTATGATCCTTCTGTCTCAGTCTCCCAAATACTGGGGTTACAGGTGTGCACCACCAATTTTTCAAAATTGTTTTAGCGATTCTTGTATTCTTACTTTTCTCTGTAACAATCCACTTGTCAAATTTCACAAAAATACTTTTTGGGGTTTTGATGGAATTTATTTGTGGTGGAATTGATGACTTTATAATTGAATCTTCTCCTTCAAAACCATATGCCAACTCCATTTATTAAGATCTCTTTTGTCTTTTCATAATGTTATGTAATTTTCTATATAAATAAAGTTGGTCCTTACTACTCAGAGATTCTCTATTTGTGAGTTTTCCTACTTCCTCCAATTTATTTGCAACTCCAACATCAATAGTCACCGTGCTAACCTGGTCATTTGCAGACATGACCACAGGATGGAAAGTTTGCATTTAGAAGGCACATGCCTTCCCAGCTGAGATGGAAAAAGGAGATGCTCTGCTTCTTGTTTTAATGCTCATACTGCAAACAGAAATGCCCTTTTTGCAGTTTATTTAGTGCCATGTTTTTACACTTTAGTGCTTTTTGTTAGAAATTTTACTATTTTAAAAGGCCACCAAACATCAAGTTGCAATGATGTCTAGTGTTAAGTGCAAGATGGCTTCAATGTGCCTTATGGAAAATCTGCATAAGCTTCGTTCAGGTGCCAGTGATAGTGCTGTTTCTGTGAGTTCAATGGTAATGAATTAAGAGTATACATTAAATATGGTGTCTTTAAACAGAAACACACATAAACCAAGATTATGTATTGATTGGTTGATGAAAATATTGTGACCAGAGGCTCACAGGAACTTAACCATGTATTTTCCCTAGGAACAATAGTTTAGTATTTGCTACTTCAGTATTGTGGCAACTTCATTGAACATAATTACCTCAAATAATGAGAACTGACTGTATATGGAACATTTTTTTATTAGACTTATTTCAAGTTACCTTGTAATTATGCAATTGTAAGTAGTGTCTGTTTTTATACTGCATTTTCCAATTTGTTTTTACTGCTGTACATACTATTGGTTTTTGGTATGCTGATATCATATCCCAGCTTCGTAATTTTACTGGTTTTGTGGTCCTTGGCAAGTTTATCAGTTAGGAAGGGCTGTTGTAACAAAGTGCCACAAACCAGGCAGCTTAAAACAACAGAAATGTATTGTCTCACAGTTCTGAATGTTTGAAGTATGAAATCTAGGTGTCAGCAGGGTTGAATTCTGCCTGAAAAGTGCAGGGTCCTTCTTTTCCTTTTCCCAGCTTCTGATGTTAATTGGTAAAGCACTATTTCTAGGTATGTTGGTGAGGGTATTTCCAGAGGAGTTTGACATGTGAGTTGGTGGACTCAGTGTGGAAGATCTGTCCTCAGTCTGGGATGGCACCATCCAATTGTCTGGAGGTTTGGATAGAAAAAATAAAATGGCAACAAAAATGCAAATTCTTTTTTCTGTCTCCTGAAGCTAGGACATCCTTTTTTTTTCCTGGCCTTGGACATCAGAACTCCAGGATCTCTGAATTTTTGCTTTTGAGGCTTTCTCAGCAGCCTTTCCCCCTCCCTTTGCCCCCTGAACCTCAAGCCTTGGACCCCGAACTGAGCATTGCATCATGGGCTCCCTTGGGTGTGAGGTTTTGAGATTGGGATGGAGCCATGCTGTGGCATGCTAGGGTCTCCAGCTTGTAGTTGGTCTGCTGTGGTACTTTTCAGCTTCACTAATGGCATGAACCAATTCCCCTAATAAATCCCTTCTCTACCAATCAAAAATCTCTATCTCTATGTCCTTGTATCTCTCTATTTTTTCTACTGGTTCTATCTCTGAGGGTAAGCCTGACGACAGACCTTATTTTTAAAATTTCATCTGCAAAGATCCAGTTTTCAATAAGGTCATAATACTGGGAGTTAGATAGATCCTTTTGCAGAACAAAATTCAACCTATGGTAGACATTACATAAATTTTCCATACATCAGTTTTCTATGTAAATAATTACTGTATAATTCTCAAGGGTCTATTGCACAATGACAGTTAAAATAATTAGTTAACAATATGTGGGAAGTGTCTAACCTTGTGCCTGACCCATAGTAATAATTCAGTATGAGTTGGGTGTGGTGGCACATGCCTGTAATCCCAGTATTTGGAAAGCTGAGACAGGAAGGCTACAGGTTCGAGGCCAACCTCAGCAACTTAGTGAGACCTAGTTTCAAAGTAAAAAATAAAATAAGGTTAGGGGTACAGCTCAGAGGTAGAATACCCCTGGTTCAATTCTTAGTAACACACACACACACACACACACACACACACACACACACACACAAATTAAATACGTTATCAAGTTAAATTACTTCAATCTAGCAACTTTACTGAACTCTCTTATTGGTTTCAATAGTTTGCAGATTCTCTTGAATATACTATATAATCACATCATATGGAAAATGTGATTTTGTCTTTTCCAATTTTTACATATTTTGTTTCACTTTATTACTTTATTATCATTAGACTTCCAGTATTATATTGAATAGAAACAATAATACTAGAATAGGGGGGCTACTGTTTTGCTTGTGCTTTATATGGAAATTATTCTATAATTTTGTAAATAAATATCATGATTGCTATAGACTTATAATATTATTTCTCAGTTTAAGTCTATTTCTAATCATACTTTTGAAGGGTTTTTACATTAAATTTTTAGTATTATTTTTCTGCATCTATTTTACAAAGTATATGGTTTCATTACTCCTACCCCCCAATTACAAACCCCAAAATATAGAAATGAAGCAACAAATGATAGTTCAAATTGGAGGTTAGGAGTTGAAGAAGAAGTAGTTTGCAACCACAATGGGCTGAGAGAAAAGCAAAAAGCATACACAAAAAAATTGGAGTGACTGTTTACCTTTTTTGTGCTGTAGGTACAAACTATGTGGATATGGAAGACTAGCTGAATAATGGTAATAAGATGATAAATAATAGATAAAATTAACAATAACATTGTATGTCTAATCCCTCCAACACAATAGAAATAAAAAGGCATACATTTCATTTGAGATTTTACAAAGTATAATTATTTCATGATCTTCACAGAAGCACCAGCAGCGAAAACAAAAACCAGAAGCAATGAAGGTACAATATCCACCACACTTTGGCCAGGAAAACACTATAATTTCAACCTCATCCTCATCACAGAATTATCATAAATACCTTATTGAAATTCAGCCTAATGTTGTATAGATTCTCCAATGGACCAACTTGTTTCTATTTGCTCAGGCTCTCTGTGTGAGTCACTGGAAGGCTGGATGTTTTCTTTTCCCCTTCTTTCTTATAATTAAATAATCTGTATTGTTATTATTATTATTATTATTATTATTATTATTATTATTGTTACTATTATTATTATTATTTTGCGGTACTGGGGATTGAACTCAGGGGCATTCTACCTCCAAGCTATACATCCAGCCCTATTTTTTATTCTTTATTTTGAAACCGGGTCTAACTAAGTTGCAGAGTGCCTCACTAGAGAGTTGAGGCTGGCCGTGAACCCGGATCCTCCGATCTCGGCCTCCCAAATGCTGGGATTTCAAGGATGCGCCACCATGCCTGGCTCTGTATTGTTACTTAAAAGTGAATAGCACTGGGACAGATTAACTTTTTAAGACATGGACAAGGTAAAAACATGGCTTGAACCCGTACAAAATGTTCTGAAACTTGGTTGTAATGTTTGGACAAGCTTTGGGGCTGATCTAGCTCTTCAGATAGTATTATTTTTCTTCATCTATTAGGCAAAGTATATGGTTTCATTACCCCTACCCCTCAATTACAAGCCTCAAAATATAAAATGGAGTAATAAATGATAGTTCAAACTGGAGGTTAGGAGTTGAAGAAGTAGTGCCAGGACCTTTACACTCATCTTTTGATTAATCTACATATAATCTCTTGTTTACATCCTAGGAGTTGCTTCTTGACTTCAAATCATTGGAGTGCAAGAAGCAATGGAGAAGAAAGGAAGTTATGGAAACTGGATTCATTTCAGTTTCTCTGAAGTGAGAAAAACTCAGTTTTTAAAACGTCTTCTCTTCTGAGCTATGAAAGTAAGTCATTGGCAGTAGAATTATTCATGATTGAAGGCTATAAGTGCAAAAATCAAAAGGTGATTTGGAAATATATATATATGTATATATATATGTATATATATATATATGCATGTATGGAGAGAGAGAGAGAGAGAGAGAGAGAGAGAGAGAGAGAGAGAGAGAGAGAGAGAGAGAAAGAGAGAGAGAGAAAATGAATTGGTTTATATTTCTGACTGTTCAACTATTTGATTTTCAAGTTCCTAAAATTATCACAAAAAGTAAATGCTTAGTAAAAGCTATAAGTGATGATGAAACTTTGTTCTCTTTCTTCCTTCCTTCTTCCTCTCTTTTACCAACACATGTTTATCGAGTGTCCATTGTATATGTCAGAGACAGGTGATGATACAAAATACTCAGCATAGTTTTTAGTACAAAACAAGTACTCAGGAAAATTATTACTTTCTCTAATGAAATAAATGCAAGTTTTGGTCTCATTTGTTATCACATGCAGAGAGCACCTTACTAGAGATTTAATCTTGATACCTTCTTGTGGTTGGAAGTGGATACTTAATGATAGCAAAGTCCATTGGTTAAGAAAATGACAACAATAGCAATAACAAATGAATGCTTAATCCAATTTCTAATGACATTTCTATAGACACAGGGAAGCAAAATCTGCCTGAAAGTCTTTTTTTTTTTTTTTTTTTTGCAGTACTGGGGATTGAACTCAGGGGCGTTCTACCTTCAAGCTATACCCCCAGCCCTATTTTTTATTCTTTATTTTTGAAACAGGGTCTCACTAAGTTGCGGAGTACCTCACTAGGTAGCTGAGGCTGGCCGCAAACCCAGATCCTCTGGTCTCAGTCCTCCCAAATGTTGGGATTACAAGCGTGCACCACCACGCCCAGCCTGCCTGAAAGTCTTGATTCAAATGCTGGGCTAATAATAAAATGTGGCAATGGACAATTTGAAGACTATAAAAGGTTAAAGGGTTACTATTTAAATAACATGTGTAAACATTTTTTCTACTTTTGAGAACTGCCTTTTCCAAGTTCACACAAAAATTTCTTTTTATAATGGGTAAGCTACTTTTCTCAGCTGCATACTGTCATTCCTAAACAATCCCAGAGCTAAAAAATTTTAAGTGCTGTCACCCAAAATTGCTAAACAGAACTTCCTCTTTAATTTGTCTGTCACTCTTTCTGTCACTTCCCTTGCACTTTATGGTGAGGCAGTGGTTCAACTGTCATATCTTGAGTCCCTTTAAAGTAAAAAGAAAAGGTCCCATTTAACTCTTGTGATGGTCAGTGAGGTCACCTAAGGTTTTCCAGGGATGTTTGACCAAAAACTTTGGGGCGGATTCTGCTGACAAAGGGCAAGTTAAGTAGTGTGCTTGTTGGATTCCTGTTCCTATAAAAAAAATACCTGAGACAATTAACTGGTAAAAATAAAAGATCTATTTGGGCTCATGGTTTTTGAAGACTCAGTCCATGCTCCATCAACCCTGTTGCTTTGGGTCTGTTGCAAGGCAGCTCATCATGGCAGGAGCACATGGTTGAGGGAATGACCATGCAAAGAGAAAAAAAGAATGTGGCCAAGTTACACAGTCCCCTTCAAGGGCATGCCCATGCCCTGAGATCCTACTTCCTAAAGGCTCCATCATCTCCCAGCAGCATCACCCTGGGGGCCAAATCTTTAACACATAGCACTTTGGGGGACATTTATCCACATCACAGCAAGTCATAAATTCTTACCTTTTCTAGATAAATGATCTGAAGAACTGTCAATAAGTGGCAAAGATGGAAACGTGAAAAACAAAGGATGGGGACAGATTTAAGAACTGGTCATCTTCAGACTTCATTATGATGCTAAGTCAATGACTTGCAGTAGCGCCGTGCTCAGCAAAGCCTCACAGAGGCAGGTAAGCAGCCACATTTGGATTTCTTAACAGAAGATGTGAAGAGCTTTCACAAAGCAATGGGTAAGATACAACAAAAGGTAAGTTGGCTTGGCTTACTTTCACCTCTTACTTATAGCCAACCAGGGGAAAGACATTTGCAGGGGAATAGTTTACCTTTTTTGTTTTGTGGGGTTTTTTGTTTGTTTTCATTTCATGAATATGAAATTTCTTGGAGCAGCTTATTGACATAGTTATAGAGATGATTCTGTTTGGCTTCCAAATTTCATTCTCTGACACTTTAGGGGCTGTTAAAGTATGCAGCAGGTTCCAGAAGGGGAAGGGGAAGAGGCAAGGCAAGTATCCTATGGCACACTGTCAAGGGCTTCCAGTAGGGCCTCAAGAAAATCAAAGAGCAAATTTTAGTTTAATCTCTCTACTCCTGCCCCAAGTTCTCTCTGATTATTGCAGGAGGTCCTTGGGTGGAGGTAGGGATAATGGAAAATAATCTCTTGTTGTTCAATATTATGCCATTTTCTCTTCCTGCTCCTAAGCAGGGCTCTTATGCTTGTAGGTGGGCCTGTGACATGGCATTCATTTTAGATGTTTCTGTAGCTACACTTCTGTACATCATACAGTTTCCCAACCCCAGTCAAAGTATGTGCACAGCTTCCTCTCACCTGTATCAATCCCTGGTAGTATGCCACAAAGCATATTTGGCTTGCACTGTGTTTTACAGAGCCTTTGATAATGCAGGGCTTGTTCTATGTACTCTTTATAACACATATCTCCGATCTGTGACTTTGGCTCTGGACCCCAGTGGGAAGGTAGAGTGCAGGAAGAGGACCATCTTGGTGTTCTATATCATACTGCTATATAAAAACTTCTCCTCCAACCCCTCCTCTAAGAGTAGAACTAAGACTGATTCTTAGAGCCTCCTTGATCCTCTGCCCACATTTCCTGGGAGGATGTGAGATCCTTGTCCTCCACTAGGTTTGCAATTTTTAATGGTGGAATAAAAAGGTGGTGGGCTGTGGTGAGGCTGATCTCCAGTCATACTGGCCATGAGCTAGAGCTCCAGGTATGATTTCACAGTGAGTGCCTATCTTAGGCCTTTGTCTTAGGATCTTGGCAACAATAATGACCACTATCATTTTTAGCTTTTTAAATTAAAGTAAAATAAAATTTAAAGTAAAACAATTCAATATAATATTTGGAGTTTGGAGATAGTAAAATATTTAAGCACTCTATGATTATTTTTTTCTTAGTATATGACTTATGTTTTAGAAATGAGTGCAGTGACTTTTTTCAGGTCTTAAATGAAAGAATCAACAGTTGGAGAGTACATGGCTGCCTCTTAGAAATTTATTTTCTAGTCAACTATGTAGTAGTTGGCAGTATTATTTTTTAGTCTTCTTTCCCTAGTTTGGATGTGTCCCCCCAAAAATTCATGTGTAGGAACCTTATTTCTTCAATGTGGCAGTGTTGGGAGGTGGGTTTAGGTGTTGGGCTCATGGTGGCAGAACCCTCATGAATGGATTAGCACATTTATTTCAGGAATGGGACTCCTTTTCTCTCTCCCTCATGTGCTCTCTCCCTTCTTCATTTCTGCCATGCTAAGAGGCAGCATGAGACCCCCTCTGAATGTGGCTCTCTCAGTTTTTGATTTAGCCTCCTGAACTGTGAGCCAAAATCCCTTTCTTTTATAAATTGTGCAGTGTTAAGCATTCTGTTCTAGCCAAGAAAACAGACTAAGACACTTCTCTTGTAGAAACATTTTATACGTAAAGGCAGATGATCTCTGCAGCTCTGTGTACATTTGCCCCCTGATACAGGGACCCCATTCATCTCCCATTTCCAATCCCATGTGAGGAAGTAATATTTTTCTAACTGGCTTCTTTTCTCTACTCTTCCTTGAATTTTAGTTTTAACTTTTAAGTCCATTTGGGGGAACTTGCACCTATAGTTTAAAAAAAGATATTGATGAAAGGCTCTGCTCTATTATATAATTAATGACTCAGAACTCTGTGTCCAAAGTGCTTTGTGAGTGCCAAAACATGTTTTAACTTATATACTAAAGTTTCCATTTTGTTCTTAAACCATTTGGATGTGCATGGTAGATTTATCAAGTATGATTCTGAAAGTTCTTATATGGGCAATGTGTAGTGTGGCTTAATAGATAACATTAATAAACTCACACTTAATAACCACACTCAAAGCCACTTCCATCTGGATTTACTGGCAATAAAAGGAGACATTACAGAACTTTGGGAATTTGATCAAGGCGCCGAGTACTAATCTTAGATTACAAAACTATGGAATTTAACTGCTTAAACATGGGAAAACAAAGCAATCAAGGATAAGCTTTTGGTAAAAGGCTTTGCAATGTAGATTAATAATTAATGTGCTAAATGCACTTTATAATAAGCTACATCATAATGGATTACTTTTGATAGCTAAATTGGCACTGATACCTCAGCATGGCTTCATTGACTTAATTCTTCAATTTTATTTGCTAGATTTATTGGATTAAACTACAATGGACCTACTATAGACCTATTTTAACTTGTTTAGAAATCATAATTAATGTAAGTATATTGCTAGAGACTGCAAAATTATATAAAATTTGGCAATAATGCAAAAATTAAAATAATGTTTTTAAAAGAAAACATGGTACAATCTACTTTTGAGATAAATAAGCAGCATTCAGTAGAAAGAAAAAATATTTCAAAAGAATCAACTAATGCTTTTCATGCAAGAGAATATCAGTCAAGTAGTCTAAAATAATCAAATGTATTAGAAATCAGTAGTAAAAATTATGATTTCTATGAACTCTGAAATCAGGAATTAGAAGTAGACATAAAAATCAAACATCTAGAAGATTGAGAAAATATTCTGTTTTGTGATGTTGTTGAGTCTACTAGTACTCTCAGAATTCTTTCAGAAATTGAATATAAATCCCTCCAGAATCCCTCAGAACACATGGAAAATGGCAAACCAAATAGACTATTTCTTAGAAAAGTGAATTTTATCTTCCCAATCTTTGCCTCAACCTTAAGGAAATTGCATTCATTTGTATTTTCATAGGATACTTGATTCTTAGAAGAGGGATATTCAGAGGTCATTCTGGAGTTAAGATACATAGTCACTGCAAATGTGTTACTTACTATTTGCTTTCAGAGTCCCTTAATCCCTACTACCAACTAATAATAATCTCACACACATACAGAGTTCACATGTCACAAAGGGTTTTTGCTTTTAATATTACAATGCCATTCTCTATTTTAAAAAGCTCGTATAAAACAATTATTTTTATGAGTACATTTACATAGAAAAATCTACCATTGATAAAGGGGTGACTTTTGTGGAAAGAATAAAGACTTCATTATTCATCACAGGAGATTCTCTCCTATAAAGCCCTTTCACATACCCAGTGGCATCCATCCTTAAAACAACCTTGTGAACACTTGCAAACTGCAGTTTTATAGGAAGATCCTCTACATTTATCCCACAAATAATTGGAGTCCACTAGATTTCAACTACTTCAAATATATCAATGACCTCATAAAGCTGACACTTGAGGTGAATACGGACAATAAATAATAGGTATAAAAATAAGTAGATTATGGAGGATGTTGGGTGTTAATTGCCATAGAAAAAGATGTAGGATGGTGTAAGGGGAAGAGAGAATGAATGGATGATATTGCTGGATGAAACTTTAAATAGACTATTCAATGTAGGTATCACTGAGAAGATAACTTCTAAACAAAGCTCTGGAAGAGGTGAGGACTAACCATACGGATATCTGGGCAGAGAGCATTCTGAGATAGGGGAACAGCCAATGTGAAGATCAAGAAGTAGAAGCATGGCTGGTGGATTTGGAGCAGAGTGAAGTGATGAAATCAGATCACATAGGCCACTGTAAGTAAGGTCTTTGACCCCTCCTCAAAGGAAAATGGGGAGCCACTGCAGGACGTTTAGCAGGAGAGTAATACTACCTTACTTAGGTTTTAAAGGTCTCACCAGACTGTTGTGTTTAGATACATTGTAAAGCAATCCATGAGAGAGGTGATGGTGCTCAGGTCAAGGGAGGGGCAGTGGAAATGGTGAGAAATGAAAAAATGTTGATTATATTTGAATGCAGCACCAACAGGATTTCCAGAGAGATTGGATTAAGGTTTTTTTTTTTGTTGGCTGAGCCCCTAGAGAATAGAATTGCTATGAACTGAAATGAAGGAAGGCTACAGAGGGTAGCAGTTCCAAGGTGGGCATGAGAAATTTTTAATATACTAATAGGTATAGCTAGAGCAGGCAGTTAGACACATGAATCTGAAGTCTAGGAGAAAAGTCTGGAGTAGATGCATTTGCAAACTGTCGGTGTGTTGATGATATTTGAAGCTGTGAGATGGACAAGACTGCCAAAGGAGTGAGCCTGGGGAGAGTTGAGAGGCCCAAGGACTCAAACCGTCTTTATGCTTCAGGCAGTAAACACACACTTAAATGAACGTGTGGTTGCAATTGTGATAAAATGTCATGAAGGAAAACACTGGACAGCATGGAGGTACAAAGATGGCGGGGGTGAGCCTCCTACAAAAAGACTTGTAAGATACTTAGGAAAGAACTGGCCTGAAAAGGGAAGAGAGGTGGAATGCAGAGAGCCAGGGAAGAGAGGTAGCCAGAGGCAGCTCCCTGGGACGGGTGGGGCATGGTGTGCTCATGAGCAGAGCTAGGGTAAGTGCTGCAAAGACATGGTGTGCAGGGTGGAGGGTGACCTGAAGTGAGGTTGCAGAGGAAGGTGAAGGCCAGATCAAATGAGGCCATGTGAGGATTTCCAACTGATGAGCAATGGGGATCCATCCAAAATGCTAAGAAGAAAGATTGAAAAACAATGAATTAAATGCCTTTAGCTGGAAAGAACTTAATAATGTGTTTCAAGGACAGTATAATGGAAGTTTCTGCTTGAAATATATATTAAAGACATGAGAGAAAGCAGGATGCATGGCATAGTTGGAAAATAGGCTGATGAGTTACAACGATTTAAGTCAAAATAAGGGGGAATTGTGAATAATATTTAATAATAGTCATTTTATTTTTAAAAAATTAAAAAGGGATGACAAAAAGCTGGAGAGCAGTAATAAAAACCAGGTCTGGTGTGCCTGATGGTATAACCCTCATATTGAGAGTTGTGGAAGCCTTTTTAAATTGGATAAAAGAATACAACCAGGCATGTG
This sequence comes from Graphiurus murinus, assembly GCA_004027655.1. Taxonomy (NCBI): domain Eukaryota; kingdom Metazoa; phylum Chordata; class Mammalia; order Rodentia; family Gliridae; genus Graphiurus; species Graphiurus murinus. Next base: position 30,358 of record PVLC010001209.1, on the reverse strand, counting down.
AAATAATGAGTGAAATGGTAAAGACCAGGTGGCTGGTTCTGTTTGTCCTGTGTTGTAATGTTAGAACAGGTCACAGTTAATGAGTGGTGACAAGCTGTTTTCTATCTACTGTGATTCCAATAACAGACAAAGGCTTCTATGAAGGATTTAGGAGGGATAGGAAGAAGAATTTTTGAAGTTATAATGTGTTACAATGGATTTTGTGGGTTTGCCTTTTCTGAAAGACTTTAGAGTCCAGACAGAGCAGAGGGTGACAATTTCTAAAACAAGAAACCATGGTCAGTCTTAGTGTGTTTTGTTGGTTGGACTTACTGGTTGTAATTGTCCCTGTATTTGTCTGCCGGGATGGTCACAATAAAGTAACATAGATGGCGTGGCTTAAACAACCGAAATTTGTCTTCTCGCAATTTTACAGGTCAGAGGTCTAAGACGATGGAATCAGCAGGTTTAGTTTCTTCTGAGGTCTTTCTCTTTGGCTTGCAGAAGGCTGTCTTCTTCCTGTGTCTTCACATGGTCTTCTTTCTGTCTGTGCTTGTGTCTTTGGATTATGATCTACTCCAATGGCCTCATTTTAATTACATTCTCTTGTTTTTTTTTTTAAACCCTGTCTCTAAATATGGTTACATTCCAAGGTTCTAGAGATTAGGACTTAACATATCAATTTCATGGGAGCACAATTCAGATGATAATAGCCACAAACTAGGAAATCATTCCTGGAAGTCATTGTTCAGGGAATTCGAGGTACTCTTCCAACACAGCATACATAAACTATCTACAAGGCTGATACTTATCTTCTTGGGAAGGTACCTGAAAGCAAAAGGACATGATTCTTCTAGCCCCATGTTTTTGTGAATGTGATGGGCAGTTAATCGTGAATCAGAGAGAGTATTTAATAAATCCTTTGAGAAACCTGGACATTCTTGACAATCAAATAATAAATTATCTTATTGAAATCTCTTGAAGAAAAATCACATTAGCTCTCTGTTATGGTCTGAATATTTGCATCTTTCCCAAATTCATATACTGAAATCTTCCAAATTATGGTATTAGAAAGGGAGTCCTCTGAGTGGTCATTAGGTCATGAGGGCATGAATGGGGTTAATACCCTTATAAAATTGGCCCAAGGGGATTGTTAATACCCTTATAAAATTGGCCCAAGGGGATTGTTTGTACCATATGAAGGTGCAAAAAAAAGGTGCCCTCTATCAACCAGGAAGTGGGCCCTCCTCAGGAGATATCAAATCTGCTGGTGCCTTGATCTTGGACCTTGCCTCCCAGAGGCAAGGAGAAATAAATTTCTGTCGTCTATGACCTCTCTACTTTATGGTATTTTGCTATAGCAGTGTGAATGGACTAAGATACTCATTCATTTGAAAAATGGTAACTGAACTCCTTCTTTGTCCAAAGAGCTGTGCTAAAAACTTGACTGATTCTTGCTCTTATGAAGTTTACTCTAGTAGGGGAAATAAAAAAAGGATATAAGCAAATTTTATTTATTTATGAAATTAACACACAAGGTAGGGAGGTAGAGGTAATGGGTTGAGTGAGGGCAGAAGAACCATTGAGGACCAGGGGTCAGGAAAGTTTTCTCAGGGGAAGATACCATTCAGCTGAGATGTCAGAATGAGAACCTTATAGCCCAAAGTTTTAGATCATCCCTGGTCACATGCCCTGTGCTAGGTCAGTTGTTTCCAATTTAATTCTGACCTTTACAAAAATCTTCATAGGTGGTGAAGGTTTTATGCCCGTTTCTGACAACTTTTAAAAAGGCTAACAATCCTGCCACTAAAGTTACAGCTTCAATTTACTTACAGGCATAATCTTTTGTCAACATTTATTTGCAACTATTTTAATGCAAAGTAAGTTCTATACCTATGCCATTATCATACGTAGTACAGGTTTAATAGGAAAAGAATCATTTGCTAAATAAAATGTTCATAAACAATTTGCATGTTCAACTGTAGGGGGAGTGAATATTCATAATAGGAAAAATTTCACCACATAAAGTGAATCTAATGGTTACTAGGGATTTGGAAGCTTAGAAATATCTTCAAAACAAAAATATCGGCATATTACCAAGATTGCAAATTATTCTGTGTTATTAAATCATAAAAAAACCCTCAACTTTTACCGTAATCAGGTTTTGAATGCTGAACATTCTCATGCCATTTAACTAGAACACATTTTTCTAGATACAAATGGATATATTAATTTCCATAAAAGTGTTATCTTTTTACAGTATATTTAATTCAGATCCAGTTTCTATTTCCACTAAAATAATTGCTTATAATACATAGACTCGATTTTATATGACTAATTAGAATAGTGTATGGGAAAAAATAGGTTTGCAGGTAATATTGAAATTAAATATGTTAATCTGTACCTCAGTGTGCACATTTTATATGAGCTTTAATTTGCCAAATAAATTATAGTTCTGTGTTTATAAGGTGCCCTTGAAAGAGTGTCCTATTTTTGAGCACTAATACCATGGGGAAACAAATATACAAAGCTTTTAGCTATAGGCTACACTCGCATAAATTAAGGCTCGAGCAGTTGGTTGGTAAGTAGAGCTATGGTATCCTTAGCTTTTTAAACACTCTGAATTGTTAACATGATTTTTTTTGCTATGGTTACTAATATTAAGATAATAAATAATATTTAGTTTCAATATCGCACCCTTCAGCCAGGGCATAAATTCATTTTGAATGCTGTGTTGAATTAATGTACAATAAACATACTGCAGTTTGCTATCAGGAATTCTCGATGAAATGCAGGAAGTCAGTTCTTTGCTTATGCATTAGCACTGCCAGTCTTGCTCTGTTTAATTTTAGCTATTTATAAAATTGCTCTACTGACAGTCCTCTTTATTTTAATGTGATTGTTTTAAGGTTAACCAGAAATGGTATGGTGTATTTCCTGAGGTAGGTTATAAGTGCTGATGTAGGAATAAGGACCCCTAACAAAAATCTCTTTCACCATTAGCCACCTGCAATCAGGACACGCAGCTGCCTAATTGGGTAAATTGTGGCACTCCCTGTGGGGCAGGGGCCTGCAAAGTCATTGTGTGTACCAGGAGCTGTTGAGAGTCTCAGAAGGAGTGGATCACAGAGGATTTGTACAGGAAAACAATGTTGCTGATGGAAGTAGAATCCCTTAGCAGTTGCTGCAATTGCTACCTATGTTTGAGACAAATGACAACCATAGCTAAAATGTCCTATGTTATTGCCTAATAGGTTAGTTTCTTTTTATGATATTTATTAAAATAACAACTCAGAATTTGGGATCTTAAAACTGATTCTGAGACTTGAATACTCAAGAAGGAATATAGTGAATTCCCTAGTAGCTCTCAGGTTTGCAACTAAAGGGAAGAGGAAGAGCATCTTCAATAAGGAAAGGGCTAGTACTGCTCTGTGTCACATCAGCTTAGGCTGCCATAACAAAGCACCATAGATGGGGTGGTTTAAGCAGCAGATGTTTATTTTATCCCAGTTTTGGAGGCTGGAAGCCTGAGATCAAGGTGCCAGCATGGTAGGGTTCTGGTGAGGGCTCTCTTCCTGGTTGGTAGACAGCTGCTTTCTTCCTGTGTCCTCACATGGCAGGGAGAGGGAACAAGCTCTTTGGTCTCCTTATAAGGACACTCATCCTATTGAATTAAAGTACTACATTTCTGCTCTCATTTAACCTAATTATTCTTTAAAGGCCCTATCTTCAAATATAGTCACATTGAAGGCTTCAACATATGGATTTGAGGAAGAGGAGGGGACATCAGTCTATGGTTTTTAAACAGGGGTTCATAAGGTTTTTGGTGTTCAGGGCCCTTTTGGCAGCTTGGTAAAGACTCTGGACTCCCTATCAGAATTAAGTTTTTAAATGCATAAAGCATCATATAGGATTATAAAGGAAGCCAATTACATGGAAAAGCAGTTAGAAAAATATTAGGATATTGTGGTATAGAGATATGAGTTCTTTTACTCTTAACACATTAAATAAAATGCTCTGGTAGTGGGTCTAATAACCATTATGAGTTTGATGCAGTGGTAGATAAAAATTATAGTTTGAAATATCTATGGTAATAATAATGTAATTTAAAAATTTCCATGATTTTTATTGATGAAAAAGTCCTAAGTACTGTCAATACTGCTGTGACTAGATCCTGACATTCGTAGTGAAATTAAATGCAAAATTTAATTAGAAGTTATTAAAATAAAGGTATTATTTTTATTCTTTAACATCTGTTTTAAGGATTTAGCAATGCTTATTATCATAAAGGTATGTCAGCTATTATTTGACTTAATAACAAAGATTTGTTCATTATTTTTGATGCAGAGGAATTTGGGTTAAAAGACTATTTTAAAAGTTGTGTGTTTTAGCTGGAGAGGAATGGGTTACTAATTGGTGTAAGGTAGGGTTAAAACAGTAAAATTATTTTAACATGTACCTCTACTTATGAAGGGATTAGTACAACATAAGAATCCATTTTTAAATTCACCTGCAAACACAGCCACACTTTCTTTTCATAACTGACTGATTTAGGCTAACTATATATTTTGTGGCTTTACTAAAATTCCTATCAAAGAAAAAATAAATCTGGGTTCACTCCATATGGAATAGTGCATCTATGATTTTTTTCTCTCAGTACTTTCTGAGCTTGGGCTTTTCAAAAGAGGAAAATATATAACCAACAAGCAAAGCTATTTTCTTTACTGGAGACACAAGACTGCTTCCCAAGCAGGCCAACCTAAGAGGAGCCAACTCTTCAGGAAGCATGGTGGGAATGTTGAGAAGTTCTACTTCAGTTAAGCTGTAAGATGACTTAGGCTATAAGAACCAAACTATCTTAAGGGACGAGGGCTCAATGACCTGAATCAGTTAAGAACTACTTCACTCCCAGAGGTATACTTAGGCTGTAGTTTCCGTTAGTAAAGTACCCAGATGAGATATGTAACAAGAAACTGCTAGATCTATTCAGCCCAAACCCAAGGACAGAGGGCTTTTTCAGTGAAGTGGGCATTTAGCATCTTATGACCTTTTGTACTGTGTTGCTGTCTCCAGAATCCACAAAAAAGATTTGACTTCCTTACTTTATTTATCTTTTTAGGTATTTCATTACCAAATAGAAGAATTCATAATAATGATAATTTGTATGGAACCCAAAACTTCATTAGGGAAGGTATCTTTATTGTGTTTACTGATCAGATGATAAAATAAGACTGGAGGTTCAGTGGCTTGACCCAAACCACCAAACTAGGATGTTGCAGTATTAGGACTAGAATTCTGAGTTATTTGTGTCCAGATCCTGCGGCGTTTTTTTTACTAGAATCTGAGGATTAATATGTATGTATATATTTATTTATTTATTCATTTATTGTGCTAGGGATTAAATTCCTACCTCTTGAGTTATACCCCCAGTTCTTGGAAACAAGGTCTTGTTAAGTTACTGAGAGCCTTGCTAAATTGCTGAGGTTGGCTTCGAACACATGATCCTTCCGTCTCAGCCTCCGAAGTACTGGGATTACAGGTGTGTGTCACCATGTCTGAACTCTGTGACCTATTTTGCAACCACTGTAAGGAATAGATAGTGCCTCACACATGCAAATAAATCACATTTTAATAAATACTTAATAAATATACTTATTAAGGAATCAAGAAGTATCAATCAAAGGGCTATACTATGACAGGTAATGTGCTAAGCATCTATATTATAGTTATGAACCAAACAGGCATAGTGTCTGCCTATGTGAAATTTACAACCAGGTGGGAAGTGATGTGATTATAGCCAGGTGTGGTGATGTAAAAGTGCTGCATTGGAAGGCTGTTTCTTTTTTTAGGGTATGTCAATGCCTGTACATACTGAATTGTGACCTTCACAGTATTCTTTACATGGCATATACACAGAGATTCCTCATTCAAAATACAGAATTTTTGGGTCTTTCTGCCTGGGTTTGAGTTCTTGCTGTGTGATGTTGGCCAAGATTTTTAACTTCCCTGTGCCTCAGCTTCTACATCTGAAAACAATAGTACCTACTCAAAGAGCTACTGGTGGAGATAGGATGAGATAATCTATCTAAAAATGCTTGGAATAGTGTCTGATACACAGTAAGTACTTAATAAATGGTAGCTATTAGGATTGTTGTTTATTCTTCTCTTAGTATATGACAGGTACTCCCTTGCACTCGCTCTTACAGCTTGCTCTGGGTTAACATCCACAATTAATACTTGCTAATCCTAATGCCATCTGTAGTTCTGTTGAGGCCCTGATGTTTTGGCTTCAAAGTGAAGTGTCTTTTCAAGTCTTATATCAATAGGATCTGGCCCATTTCATAAAACCCTGCCTAATATTCCCTTTAAGAATCAGCTTTTCACCTTTAGTCTTAAGGGAAGCAGAGATGGGTCTCAGATCTTTGTTGAAATTCTGCAATATGCAATTTAAAGTTAGATTGACCTTCAAGCTGACAAAGTAAAATAAACAGTTTTATAAATGAAAATGGCTAATCTGAAATAGATCACAGCTAAGAACTTCATTTTTTATTCATTCTCTTCATACAAGGTTGATATCATACGAGTGAACATCTAATATTGTGCTGCATTGTGGGGCTCACTGAAGACGCAGTTAGAGGAAATTAAGGGCACAATGAATTGGCAGAAACCAGAGACTGTGTCTATAGTTCCTTATTTTAGAGAGTTATTGTAATTTAAATGTAGGTATGCCTAATTAAAAATAGTTGCTACATAAACTTTTCCTGTTGGATTTATTTTCTTTTAAACTATTCTGGTTTCCTAAATATCAATTACATTGGACAATTTTATATCTATCTATCTATCTATCTATCTATCTATCTATCTATCTATCTATCTATCATCCATCTATAAATGTGAGAGAGTCACACATACCTCAAGCAAACTGTACAAAAGATTGTTTCAAATGTACTCTGTAATAATTTCAATTTTTTTTTTCAGGAAAGAAAATCTTTTAGTTAAGAGCGGGAATATTTACCAGAGAAAATATCTTGAAACGAGAAATAAAATTTTACAATAACAATTTTACAATGAGAAGAAAATCACAGGACCCCAACAGCTCCTTGTGGTCTGGCAGCTCTGCCTAGCGCCTCCACAGTTTTGAAGGAGAAGCTGGAATCCTGGTCGGAGGGCCTCTGCTTGCTGAGCATTCAGGACAACTGACCCTTGTTCTGGTCCTGTAACTCTGAGTTCAGGGGAGACCGTGGATTAGCAGGGAAAGGCTGAGGGTGATAAATAAGCGCTGTGCTCACGCCTGACTAGACTGTACTGAACTGTGTAGCCGTGTTATAGATGGTGTAACACTGAGATTGATGGCTAGAAGAGACACACACTTCCAGAGCAACCTCTGTGCAGCTCCTGACACACTCACCACTCACACACAGGAAGCTGAGCTTCTGGGAGGTTGAACTTTCGAAAAGCCTGATGACATCCTCATTTGTGTTATTATCTCAGATCTGGAATTTGGGCTCCAGAAACTTACATCCCCAATTTCCCTGGGAAGGATTGTTTATCCTGTACCATCTTTCTTCTCTGTAATGTTTTAAAAAGAAATTCTTCTTAGTTTATCTAAGTAGTGCCTATGTATAGTCTTTTTAGCAAACTGAACACCAGTATTTTTAATCGGATAGTTTTTAAGACGTTACATGTAATCGGTGTAGAAAGTTTATTGAATTGAATTATACATAGTTTAGGGTGAAATGCTTTCAAATGATGCACCATCTACACTATCACTATTAAAAAATATCTAAATAAATTAAACCCCCCAAATCACAAAAGTTGAAAAAAATTGGGGGAGGCTATAGAACTAATATCTAAATAGAGATAGATTCAGTTACTGACCTATATTCTTATCTAAAAACCCTGCCTTCTTATATGTACTCTTGGAATTCCTGGAACACTGGGTTCATTTGATGTGTTTTTTCCTTCCACTTTTTGTGTCGACTTTCCAAAAGTGATACAACCAAAATATCATCATTGATTTAAATCTCTCTGGAGACACCCTGTGCCACTGATTGTCTCTTTCCTCTGATTCTCCTCTGCAGAAATTCAGTGTCCAGATGTTTCAGAATCCAGATGGCCTATGAATCCTCTATCACCCAGAAAGGAGAAAAATGTGCACGAAAGTAGAACGTTTAAAAGAAAAATTCATTTAGCACTGACTATGTAATGATAACATACAGGGCTCAAGAAAAAGCTTCTTTTCCTAAAGCAGCAAGTTAATAAAGGCATGGTATAGGCTCTATCAGCAAGCCAAATTTCAGCCTTGCCTCTTCTTCCCATCACAAGTAAGAGGCTTGCAGAGGTCCATGCTTTTTAAAGGGCAGACAGCATGGAAGAACTATCATGTACAATTTAAAGTAGCAGCTAAAATTGGAATGGTCACAAGAAAGCCTGTTTCTTTGCAATTAAATTGACAAGCTGTCTATGATTACCCTAGGGAACTTGGCAGCTGAGTGATAAAAAGACTGTGAGTGTTGAAAGGTCTAACACAACTTACTAGGTGGACAAAGACCACATCTGCTTAATATACTGATTGGGAGAGTTGTGGAATGTACGTGGCTAAATTAGCAAGGAGAGATACTAATGACACTTTTTCCTCTGTAAGACCCTCTGCTCAAAACCCATTTTAGAAATTACCCACAAATATTTGGAAGCATGTATTAAAAAACAGTCTACCCCAGTACTGATGTTAGTTAGCATGAGCCTTCCATTACAAATCATCAGAAGAACTGAGCAGTTTATGAGGAAATAATTTTAAAATCTTTCCATCAAATTATGTGAAATTTATATGTACTTGATATAAAAAACCGGCTATTGGAGAGAAGATTTATACTGATAATCATCAGCTAAAGAATTGAAGGAAAAATGGATGATTTAATACAAAATGTTAAGCAAAATTACTTGGGATTTTTAGTGTTGTGGATGCCTTGAGTTGCACAAAGCTGAAACTTAGGTGACAGAGGAACATAATAAGATTTTCAGTGGCAGCAATTCATGAAGAATAACATTATTTTAATTCTGTCTTCTTAATTTTAGTGCAGTCCTTAAAAGGGCAAATTCACATAAAATGTGAAGTTTTTAAAGTAACTTTCATAGATACTGACAATATACTATACTAAATAAATGAATGATGACTATGTCTATTTGCTTATCTATTCTTTCTGAAGGCTGAGGACTCTTGACTTTGGCAGTCCTGGAAAAAGATTTGTGACTTCTTCCAAAGTAGGATTACCCTATAAGCAGGATTTCTGAAGTATAAATGTATTGTATACTACTTTGGCTTTCATTTCAAAATCAGAGATTTTCCAATTAGCTGGCCAATGTTGACTGGTTTTTGAAGACCATATGGTACTTCAACAAAATTACCCAAAGCTCAAGGTCACTCAAATGCTCAGTGATGCCAACATTAAGTAAAGATTCCTTAATATTAATTTTTTATGTACTTGGGATTGAATCCAGGGGCATCCTACCTCTGAGATACAACCCACTCCTTTTTATTATTTTGTTTTGAAACAGGATATTTCTTAGTTGCCAAGGCTGGCATAAAACCTGTGATTCTCCTGTCTCAGCCTCTCAACTACTGGAATTACAGTTATTTTGGAATTAACAATCAATGATATCTAATTTTAGTCTAAGACATTACATGTTGCAAAAGAATTTTATATAAAAATGTTTTTCCTTCCCCACAGCAACCCTGTGGAGTAGATTTTGTCACCCCCATCTTAAAGATGAAGGAAGGGACACTCAGAAAGGTTAAATGAGTAACTTGCCTAAAGTCACACAGCAATTGGCCAGGCTGAGCATCTTTGTACCTACAATCAAGGAAGTCTGAGAGCAGGGCCTAATGTAGAGCATAGCATGAGATGTTTAAAAAAAAGTCCTTCATTTGCAAAACCTAAGTCAACACATTTGTGAAAATTGAACATGCAAACTTCCCTTTTGGGATAACTGGATGAGATGATACACGTCTGCTGATGTCTTCAGCCAGACTCTTAAGAATCTGAATCTAATTATTGAAGAAAAAAATACTTGTACTCTTTCCTCCTATCATGTTGAAGACTATACACTTATGTACTCATTACTTGCTTTTTCTAAGAAAATGTGCATCTGGTAAGAGGCCACTATAACATTGCTTTTTCCAAATGCCTCTACTATTACCAGCTAGTACAGTGCCTTGCACAAAACTCAGGCTGAATAAATGTTTCTCTTTTTTTTGACACTAATTATGATTTCTGACAGTAAACCTAATTGTGCTCCAAAATAATAGTTGGAGATTCACCCAACTCCTGATTATCCATGGAAATAGGAACTAGAAATAGCATGGATAATTGAAATCTACAAACACAAACTTCATTTTACAAATGAAGTCTCCTCTCTCAGAAAACCTTTAACTATAGCTAATAAATAATTAGGTTGAGGTTTAATTTTTTTCCCCTCTGTTAAGGTTGAGTTACTGCTGACTGGGAAAATGGTTTAAAAAATAGGAAAGAGAATTAATAAAATCAAGTCGACTGAAGACACCTTTTTGTCTTATTTTCATAACTGTGATATGTGGGTGTGGTGCTTAATAAGTGCTTTTAACTAAACAGATAAACAGTGATGAGAATATATTTTTCATCCCATTCTTGTTCTCTTTTGGCCATATCACAATCCTGGAGTTGTTTAGATACTTTTGCATCTGTCTTATGTATTAAAGCAATACTTAATATTATTCATCCATTTCTTTTAGATTGGCCAATAAATTTCCAGCAGTAAGGGCAGACACAAACTCCTTTTAAAAGATGATGATAGCCTGATATAAGAGTAAGATCTAGAATGAAATTGAAATTATATATATATAATATAAACCATATACATATGGTGTTCTTGTTGCCTGGATACCCAGTTAACTGACAACAGTATCTGATTCTTAAACACCTCAAAGGTTGTTGAAGGAGAGTTGGGATGCCAGCTTTTTTACGTAGAACATCAGGCAGAAATTGTTGATAATCCTGCAAAAAATATTCATATATATAGTTTTATACTATTGGCTCTTGACAAACCTTTAAAAATGGTCAGGACATTTGATACTCTCGCAAGAATGTTATTGCTTTATCCAAGGAAAGTGTACAGAGATGGACACATTTTTAATGTCTTTATTTCAAATAGTGGTACATTGGACTTAAATACAAGATGATTGTCTACAGTAGTGCTGTGTTAGAGATACTCTTGAGAACTGGAAGCACTAACTGAATGTTACTGGCTCCTTACCAGTACCCATTCCACCTTTTCCCCTTCCAAGTGAACATTAATTTGTTTGGGACAGGAATATCCTCAGTTAGACTTCTTCACCTCTCAGACTCTTTATAATTAAGGCCATATGAACTAGTTTTACCCAGTGACTTGTATGCAGAACTCTACCAGGTGAGACCCAGGGCAAAGTTATTATTTTACTATAGAAAGAGAAAACTCAGATCACACACAACTTTTACCCCTCTTTCTTCTTTCTGCTTAGAATGTGTGGGGGGTAGGTGCATGAAGGTAAAGCAGCCATTTTGTGACTATGAGAGAAAAGGTCACACATTAAGGATGATGGACAGGAAAGAGAGGATCTTGGGACTCTGGTTGGATTCTGGGGTCCCTGGGCTAGCTCTGACCTACCTCTCCCTTGGGGAAAAGCAAGCCTCTATTTAGTTAAGCTTATTTAAGCTTGTTTGTGTGTTAGTAGGGGTTTTGTTGCACAAAGCCAGAGGCCACAGAGTGTGACACACAGGTGTGTTGTAGTAGTATGAAGATAGAGGTTCTCAGTACTCTAGTTTGGCAGCTCCTGTATCTTCTCCTCATACCCTCTGAAGTTATGACACATTTCAGCTGTATTTCTTGCACTTTCTGGTTGTATGCTTGTTGGTCAGTCTTCTCAGGCTATAGCGAGGTCCAAAATGCCATTTCCAAAGTCCAAGAACTTCCATCAAGTCCTCATTGCCTAATAATTACATATTTTTTTCTACCACTTTCTTAGTGACATCTCAAACCTCCATAAAACTTGTAATTTAATATCCAGAGTGAAACATGTCTATGTTTAGGTACACACATATGCATATTTTAAATATTTCCAAAAGACACAGCAACCTAACAAATCGAGATCATACCAGACAATGGTGATCAAGGGATGTACAGAGTTGATTTTAAATGGAAGCTCTGTGAACAGGTGCACTTTCTCAAGCAATCTAGATTTAAACTTGTGGTTGCTGACAGTCTACCAGAACTATTAACAAGTGAGCTTTCTAATACCTGCTGGAGGTGGGGAATTATAGCATGGGGTCTGTGGTTAATAAGAAAAAATCATGAAGTTAACAAGTAGGTCATGAAATATGATACCATAAAATTTCCCCCAGTTTTCCTTCTTATGAGACCATCCATATATTTGAGGTTTAGCTAAGTGCTGATAGTGCTTAGTACATTACCTAAACACAATCTGCATCCATGCAGGTGCTCCCAGGTAGCTAGAGCTCCTGTAGGACAGGGTCCATATCTATTCACCTGTTTCCTCATTGTCTGTCACATGGTGGGTGCCTGGTCCATGAAGACTAAATGGAATACAGTGAAAAGAAAAGAGTGGGAATAATGACTTTACACTTGCAGGCTTTTCTTTGAATTCTCATTCCTTATGGCTTTCCAGCTAGAGAGGAGAGTAAAAAGAAACAGGGTAGGTGCAAGGGTTTTGACATGTCTTTAGGTATTTGTAAAAAAAGAAAAATCTTGGAAAATTCAGAACAAATCAGAAACAGTAAGTAATTTGTACTTCAGCTTGGGAGGAGTATAGATAGCAAAACTATCATGAAAAAGAATTAACAACCAGTGGAGGAAAATCCCTAATTATTTAAAATGTCTCTATATCCATAAATTATGCTTTAAATGGCTTCTGGGCATCCTACTTAAAGATTGCCTTCTTTAGTTCATATGCTAATTTCTTAATCATTTCTTGAGTATTTTAATAAAAAAAATTGTTTCTGTAAGAAATGCTTAATTGAATGGGAAAACATATAATAGTTGTAGGTAATTATGACTAGGAGAAACTTGCTATTTGGACCATGGGTTCATAACAAAGATATCATTATTCATTAGAGATAAATTATTTGTGAGGAAATAACTCGATTGTGTACAGTCTCAGTCTACAAACTGACAGTACACAACATAGAGTATGAATATTTTCCAACAATTTCTGCCTGCTGCTCCGTGGAAGGAGATTGGCATCTAACTCTCTTTTAACAACCTTTGAAGTTTTTAAGAATCAGACACTGGTTTATGATGTATGTGGTAACCATCAGCTAACCAGAGTATCTAGGCAACCAGAGCATCACATTTGCTCCCCATATAGAACTTAGCTTCATGCCAGGCCTCCCAAGGACAGCTTTTGCAGGTGATGGAGAACCATAGATCACCCCAGAAGCCAGGGTTTCAGAACCACTGGTGCAAAATTCAGCTGCTCAGAGGATTAAGTCCTTGCCCAAACTGACCCGTCCTTTTTAAAAACAAACCAAAACAAACACAGACAGAGAAAAGGCAAGAAGTTGGCTCTAAAACCTTCCCTGCTTTTGCATCCCTTCAATGGTAGCCAGGAATAGTTACAATAAAAGATAACTGTTCAACTGGCTCTCAAGACTGACCAATTGATTTATTTTTACCACATATGAGAGTCTAGACAGTCCTAAAATGCAGAAGTTTTCAAGTAACAATGAAGAACATTTGTTCTTACATGAAAGATAATAAGCTGAGGAGCACTGGAGAGCACATTCTTAATTTGTACTACTTAGGCAGATGTGAGATGGGACGCAATAGCTCTGAGGGTGTCTCTTTGGAGCACTTCCTAACTGAGCCATTCCAAACCCTAACCAGGAAAGTGCCATGATCTCATGGGCATGCACCAGGTGGAGGGTCAGAACGCCTGAAATTTTGCTGCCTGGCACTAAGTTGCTGGGGGACACTGGCAGCCTGCTTCTCAAGGGTCTGACTGGTTTTAGGACATCCTCCATCTCCCAGTAAATAAAGCACCTTGATGTGGGTCATTCTCATCGTGCTGCTGGGATGAAACTCTCACAGCTGCCTACAACTCACTGTGACTGAGGCCATTCCTTGTCTGTCAGTCCCTCCACTAGTTCATTCTCCTGAGGCAGTTTATAGCCCTTTCTCTCTCAGACACATTGCACACACAGTATCTTTAGGGCACCAATTCTCCTACAGGTCCTGTGTATACTTGCTTTCATCTGTCTGTAAAGTATGCACATAGACTTTTCCATGGATCCTTTTTTCTGGATGTGATCTTGACCCTGTGTTTGAGATATCTTAATAACCACTGACTTTCACTCCCCCTTTTTCTTTGCCAGATTATTTTCCCCCATAGCCTCTGCCCTTTCCTGGTTTTCCTATGCCATCTGGGGCCTCAGTCTTTGCAATTGATTTTATCATCTGAATTTGTCATTCCTAACCCTTCCCACATCCCATTAATGTTCCTCAAGTGCTGCTGTCGAATTCTTTTCCAGTTTCCTCCCTCTGGTCTCCACAAGAGGTTGGAGGTGGGGAAGAACCCAACATTGGTCCAGGAGAAGGGAAACCTGGAGTGTGGTGGGAGGCCGCAGGTGAGAATGGGTGGCCATTTAACTTCTCTCAGTCTGTTTATTACCATGTAAAGTGAAGAAGTTCCCTTTGGCTCAAAATTCCACGATTCTAAGATTTCTTTGTACTTACAGAGAGGAGTCAGGGAAACTTATAGTGTGATTGTTGCATCAGAAAAACTAACTGGAACATATGAACCATTTGCTTAGCAAAAACAAGGGAATGACAGATTTATTTGATGTCATGGCAATGAGAAAGAATTTGGGACTCAGAGGGGCATTGTTGGTCTTTTTGACACAGGAGCAAGCTGAGGGTTTATTAGATTGGATTAAAACTGGTCTGGTTAAATAGATTCAATTGCACTTTGCAAGTGAAGTAATTAAGAGCTGCTCTCCGCTTTTCCCAACTCAGTACTGAATCTTTAAGCTCTGCTTCTCAGATGTCTAGGACTGAAGTTTCCATTCTGCAATCACGAAAAATAATTGTGACCTTTATTTCAAACAAAAACCATCGTGAAGGTGGATCCAGAATTCGAACAAAAATAATGCATTATTTTGCATAGCTGACATGGTGCATTTGAGGCATAAAACATTGCACACTATAAACAAATGAAAAACCCGAGTCAGTCCTGTTAGGCCCAGGCTATGATGGATTGCATACCCGGGCTTGTAAAATAAGTAACAGTCTGGAACCATAGTTTATCAACAGTTTTATTTTTCTGAAACAACTTTATCCTAGAGAGCTGGGAACAGGCAGCGCTTGATTGGAGGAGGAGGACAGGGTGTTTTTTTCGAAGTATTTTCAGTTTCTTCATCCAAGGTTTGCACTCAGCAAAGTTGCTTTCACAATTCCAGCACAAAACGTATTTGGGCAGAACAGCTTTCCGAGATTTTATTAGCCCCTTGGGTTAGCCCTGAGAAAAATACACTCTAAAATGTAAGTCTCAACCTGGAAAATGTTATTTTGATTCTTAATACGAGTAAAAAGCCCACAAAACCTGAAATGCCCAGCTTACCTTTGTGGGTTGCTTTCTCTTTCTTTTTTGCTTCAAGGGAAGGGAATTGGTGGGGTGGGAAGCATTTTTATTTTGCCTCCTGTTCTTTCCTGAATAGTCATTTAAAAGCGCATAATAAACTCATCCCTTTCAAGGCCCGTTCTTTTTGTGCGTGATGGGGAGAAAGAGGAGGAGGGCCTGCGCTTTCACAACCAACGACAGCCTACGAAGAGTAGGGCTGCCCTTGTGGGCTAGCCTGGCACCTCGCACCTTCCTTTCTCCCCTCAAAGAAACTCCCCACTGCCCAGAATTGCGAAATTGCCCATCTGAGCGCGGGGGCACGCAGCCGGCTGGCCTTGGAATCACCCACCGCCCTTTCTGGCTGCCTCGCTAATGGTTTCCCGGGTTATTCAGCGTCAAGGGGGTGAGCCGGAGCTGATGGCGCATCCCCGGCCTCCCACCACCCAGGCTCAGGCGGGATGTCCGGGTCGGGGATCTGGGAGCCCGGCGGCCACCGCCCCACTCGGGGCGGGGGTGGGGGGCCGGCGGGCGGCGGCGAAGTGGTTAAGGAAGAACACATGGCCTGGGGCGCGGCGGGCCGGCGGAGGCGCGCTCCGGCTGAGCGGCGCCCGCGGCAGCCCCAGCGGCAGCTGCGGAGAGCGGAGCGCGGGCGGCGCGGGGAGCGGGCGGGACGCGCCCAGAGACACGCAGAGAAAGGGCAGCGCCGCCGCCTGCTGCCGTCCTCGGCGCGGTTAATCACGCGCTCCCCTCTCGCTGCTGATTTGCAAGAGCAGATTAATCAGAGAGCGCGGCTTGATGAAATTTGCTGTTATTGTGCCCATTTTTAGCAACATCTTTTATTATCTTCATTATTCATTTACAGGGGACCGGCATCAATTATGCAAATGAGTTCACAGACTTTGCAGATTACTTCATTTGCCGCTATTGTTTGTGGAAATTTAATTATTAAATATTATTAAGCTTGCGTTTTCTTCAATTTTCCAAGGCTTAGTTTCATTTGATTTTTCCTCCAGCTGCTCTTCTTTCCTTTCAGTGCCAAAACAGCTCCTCATCAAAGCGGCTCTGGCATGTGAAGACCAAATAAAATCTCCTCAATTTAATAATTTTGATGTTAGTCCCTTGTTCTCAGCTGCTTGCTCAAAGCGATGCAGAGAGGAACGCAGAGCACATTCAATTTAATGAGCAGAAATTGAATTCAAGTTTGTTCGGAATTGACTTCAATTAAGCAGAGTCTTAATGATAAATTAATCTCTTTTCTTTATTCCCTAGAATTTGTTTTTCAAAGTAGGAAATTGGACTACATTGAAAGACCAAATAAAGAATACCAATTTTAACGAGACCATAGAACTGATAGCAAAATTTAATTCTTTATAGTAACGCACTTGGACAAATAGCATTCTTTCTGTGGCATGTATTATAATTTATATTCATTGTTACCACTTACACTTCCATGGTGTGGATAAAATGGCAGTTGAATTAAATATGGGCTTGTAATATACTTCAGAGTTTTAATCTTTATTAAGAAACTCTAATTGAATGCATAATTAGCTTTTCAGGCTTTAGGAAATTTGGTTTAATATCTATGTGAACTGAAAACATTGATCAGGAATTTTAAAGCAATTTTTATGAGTTTATTTTTGAGGAGAAATGATCAGGCTGTGTGTAAAATGGCATTTTAAACGGAATAGCGAGAATCTAAGAGGCAAGGAATCAGCTCCTCCTGTGTTGTTACAGACACTGAGCCAGGGCTTCCTTGGAACCAAAGCCAATACTGGTAATTTTAAGTTCCTTTTTATTAAAACCTCTAATGTTCCTTCAGGCCACCAAATCCATTATTCCTGTCCAGACCCTGCTGAAAATCAAACTCACAGCTACTTGGGGATTTTAATGAGGGCATCCATATTGATTGTTTGGTTACACTGTTTGGGTTTGCTGCCACTGTCAAAAATGTACCTGACATTTTTTTTCACCCGAATCATGGATCATCTTTTCTGGAACATGCGGAGCATAATTCTCCGTGCTCCAGTCCACAAAGCACTCTATCTACATATGCCAAGTGTTATTATTGTGGTTCCTTCAGGAGTGACCTTAGAAGAGGCGATGCTTGTTCCAGAGAACTTCAAGCTGTTCACTGTAGTATATTCATAGTCACAAATTTAAAATACGCCAGCGCGAGAAAATACGTTCAGGCTCTGTGTACTGCTTCACAGAGGGCGTGGGTTCCCTCTCCTGGCTTCCTGTTCTTTCCATATACTCCTTTTATTACTCTTGGCCACTCAGACGTAGTGCGTGCAAATTTGACTTGGCTGTGAATTTTAAATCGAGTCGCATGTGATGGAGATTATCTTCCTTGTGTGACAGTACTGTATCGTTATTTCCAGTACCTTTCAGAGCCCACCTGCTCTATGTTAGAATTAAAGATTTATATAATAATAGAATTTTAAAACTGACTCTTAAAAAATCACCTGGTCCAACTCCTATGTTTTATAGATGAGGAAACTGAGCCCTATAAATGTTCTGTGATTTTCCCCAGGCCGCAGAGCCAGGACTAAAACTTGCGGATATGTTAACTTCTAGACCAGAGAATTTCCCCCCCGACTATTCAAGGCTGCCTCTGAGTTGTGTAGTGACATCTTTGAGTAAGTGGAAACTAGCTTAAAAAAGACAGGAATTAATTTATTGTCTTGTTCAAACTGGGGAATATATTGATTAAAGTGCATAAAAGCACACACAAACGCAGTGAGCCTATTTATCTGGAACTTAGACAATTGGGAAGCCTAAATAATGGGATTGTTTTGTGTTCAACTTTGGTGAGAGAAAAACAAATGAAAAGTTAATAGGCTGGTATGAGGGATTTTTTTTTTTTTTTAAAGAAAAAACCCAAGAAACTTTATAGCACTGTAGGCTCTGTGTATATTAAGTCATATTCTAGAGTGAGGGCTGACAGCATTTTAAACTAAGATATCCACTATGTTTTAATCCCTCCTACCCCATGAAATTGTGGTATTTCAAGTCTCCTTCATTTCATTGCAGTTTTTCATTTATTCAACTGTAATGAGCTGTGAGTACTGGGCAATTTGCTAGATGTTGAAAATTTGAACACTGATAAGGAGGTTAAAGTCTAGCTATTGGGGAGAACAGAAGGGGACCAATCACTGTGGAATAAAATAGGAAATGTTCTAGCGCAAGCATGGAGCATGGGTGCAAAGAGCAGGGCATCTAATGCAGACTAGAAGACTGGAGGAATCTTCTGCAAGTATGATTCTCAAGTTTCCTCCAGGAGCAAGTTATCAAGGTCAAGAAGATGGTTGGGGTATGAAGTGAGCCAAGTGCAAGGGAGGTTTTATGCTGTAGAAGGAAAAACAGGTGCCTGGCAAGGAGGGATGAGTAGACTGAAGACTGGCTGAGGGCTTGTGCCAGGGAGCTCTGGAGATCCAACTACAAAGCCAGTGGTCAGATCATGAAAGACTTCTTGTATGAAGCGAAGGATTAGACATTTCTCCTCATAGTCTGGAGGAGAGCTATGCAAATAGCTTTAATCAGAATATGACCATTCCTGGGATCATGATAATCACACCTTCCTCCTGTATTAAGGGGCTTTTTAGATGGCCAGCTAATCAGCTGTTAGTATTTCAGCAGTGACTAGCTGGAACATAACACATGTTAGAGTAATTTGGGAGGTAGATTGAGGACAGGAAGCAGGAAGAGGAAAGGAGAAAGATGGTAAATGAAGACACCGATGAGAATGGAAAGGGGGAACCTGAAATGAGCTGCCCATTTACAGCTTGGTCTAGTATCCAGGTAGGCCTCTCTTCATCTCCAGCCCTTGCACCATTAAAAGCATCTTTGCATCTTCTATTCATGGAGAATGGCTAGACTTTTACAACTTCTACCTTGGTAATATTGTATAGTTAGAATTTGTAATGAGTATTTGCAATGTTTTTGATGACTCTCTAGGAACTAAATGCCCTAATTCAATCAAATCAGGTAAAAATCTCATATTAAATCATGTTAGGTTTTTGTACCAAGTTTTTGTAAGCCAGCCTCTAATAGCTGGCAAGCAGAATAGCTCAATTAATTACAACATCAAATTCACCAGAATACCTCATTTCCCCATCGTTCCAAACGACTAGCTTACCAAACTATTTCCTTATTAATACACCTATAAAATTGGGTTTTCAGTGTTCTGTGCGAGAGAGCTAAAGTAAATATATTAAAAAGCAGCATAAACAAAAGCACTTCAGATAAGACCAACAGCATTTTCTTCCAAATTAAAAATTTAAAATTCAGGCCAAATTACCCAATTTCAGGGATAAAATAAGTTTATCACTATGTGTTGAGATATTTTTTTCTTCTTTGCAAATTTAAAGGGAGTAGTAGGAATCCAAACAAAATGTGTAGGAGAAGTGATGTGGCGTTATAGTGAAGCGTGTGTTAGTTACCTGCCATTGATTCAGTGCAGAGAGAGATTGATTCAAAGAGCTGCTCAAACTTCAGTTAAAGGTGAAGGGGTGGGGACTTGCTTCCACACCTGTCACCTTAAGCTGAATTAAAACACAGGCTCAGAAACGTTCTAACTCTGGGTATGGGATGTCTGAGTCTGAGATTGTGGGCCTTTGAGATGGCCAGTTAATCAAGGGTAATGTTAGAAGCCAACTGACGGATGGTATCCCAGCACCCCTGGGAGAACAGCACTTCACTACCTTTCTCCTGAGGAATGACACATTTTTCTGCCTCATTTCTCAACTTTTCAACACAAATCAACCCATGGGTTCTCTCATTCTTGTCTTTACATCTCTTCACGGTTCCTCTCAAAAAAATTGTTTCCCTGGACTGGGCTCCCTCAAGTTGAAGCAGTGTGACAATTGGACTAGGTGTCTCTTTTTAGGATAATCTAACTGCTTTGCCATTTATTTTTTTAGAATAAGATCGCTTTTTCTAAACCCAACCTCCTTGACATACTGTGATGGTTAAACAGATGCAACTAACATTTATTGACCCCTCTGTGTAAGGCATTATATGAAGGGTCTTCAGGGCTGCAAAGATGACCAGGACTGTCACTCTGCCCTCAGTTCAGATGTGAGTGGTCAAGGTGACAGATATGTAAATAATTACCAAGAATCTAATGGTGTTGTGGTGGAGGTAGAGTCAAGGCTCTGAGCAGGAATAATACCTGAGTCTTGGAGCCAGCTGGAGTTTGTCAAGGCCAGAAGGACAGTGCAGTGGTGGGGCCGAGTGTCAGAGAGCTGTACACCCACTGAGCCAAGGATCCCAGCTCCCTGAAGTTCAGTAACAATGATAATATCTGCCTGCAGAGCATGCACTCCCATAGATACATCAGAGTTCCCTCACTTGCGCTTCCTGCCCAGAATTTGGGGAGGAAAGAATTTCGCCTTTCCCTTCAATGTGCCTAGAAGAGGCCCATGCTGCAGTGAGAAGTCAACACAGAGGCATGGTGGGGGAGAGGGGGGTGTTAGGCTTGGCTTCCGTGTGTGTGTGTGTGTGTGTGTGTGTGTGTGTAATTGTTCCACCAACCTGTTGTTTATGTGTGTAAAGATCCTGGCAAACATTAAATACTCCATGCATTTATTATGAACAAATGTTTAAAAGTTGAGCAACAAGGAAGATGAAATAAAAGAATGTTAATTTGAAGAGGTTCTGAGATTGGGTGATTTTTTTTCCAGAGGATTATAAATTTTATTCCACCCTCGTTTGTCATAGGGCTAATTTTTTTTAATTAAAAGGAATATAATATGAAAATAAAGCATCTTAAGTTGGTTTCATTTTGGACATGGGAAGTATGATATAAGAAAGTTATTGATTAAGTAAATATCAAGGAACCCAAATATACTTATAGTAAGCTCCAATGCAAAATGTGAAAAGGTATTGGGGAAGGAAAGTAAGATGCATGGAATGAGACAGAAAACAAGTGGAGGAGACAAAGACAGAAAAAGAAGCAGAGATGCCAGGCATGGAGGCACACACCTGCAATCCCAGCATGTGGGAGGCTGAGACAGGAGGATCGAAGGTTCGCAGACAGTGTATGGTAACTTCACAAGACTCTGTTTCATAAAATAAAAAGGGCTGGTGTAGAACACCCCAGGGTGGTTCAATCTCCAGTACACACACACACACACACACACACACACACACACACACACGGCAGAGGAAGTGGAGAGAGAGAAAATAACTGGAAAAGTGGGCACAGAATGGGAAGGGTGGGGGGAAAAGCAAAGCAAAGAAACATAGATTCTCAGTTCCCGAGAGTGTGTGAGTGCCCAGAGTCTGAAGTTTAGGAGACTCTTTTTTCATACTTAGGGATTCATTTCTGCAGTGAGTCTAACAGTGTTGTCACGCTCATCTTATTTCCTCAAAATTCTCATTAACCACTGTTTATAGCTGTTTAACTGCTGCTTACCTTTGGATTTTCAAGGGCTTGATTTCTAATAGGATAGATAATCATAGTGGCCCATCACAGGGAAATAATTATTCTCTTGGCATATTACCTCTGGCATGTACCTGGGCTCTGAACAAAGGGTTTCCGCGTTCCTACCTTAAGAAGATAGAGTTTTATGGCAATGGCTTCTGTTCAGTTTGAAGGATTTTTCTCTCTTAAGATGCCACTGCACCTCACAATTAGCTCAGCAGCACATGTTCTCCCATGGGGTGTCTTGGCAAGGCAGTACTTCTAGGGAAAATGGTTCTTAAGACACAGGGCAGCAGCGGCAGGACACCAGCTTAGCAAACCACCCAAAGACATGGGAGGTGCCTTGTGGGCAATCATATTTGGGGTCGGTTATCAGCTTTTAGTTTTGAAAAATATTATTTGATGAAATGAATAAAGAAACTAAAGTAGGATGGAGAAGGGAAAATAATACTGAAAAAGTGTGAACTTCCTGTTTTAGAGTTTCATGAATTTTTAGGAGCTGCCTTGTGACAGGAGGATCGGTGGCTTTAATGCTGCTTTGAAATGTGGGATGAAAACATGGAGATTTTTCTGTTTGTTCTTCTGCTTGTTTCCATTTCCGTGAATAGCTTTCCACTTTGGGGACCTTCTCCCAGTACAGCTTGCTGTTCTGTTTTAGTTAGCTTTTGAATATCGATAACCAAAGATGTTTGCTGTCCTTTTCGTGGGTGAGGGGGGAAAATCTCATGTTTATTTCTTCAGTGGGGAGGGAAGGGTTGTGAACATACAGTTTTAGAGTCTGTATTCTGAAAAAAAAAGTCACCCTTCTTATTTAGCATTGTCCTTCATAATACAAATTGCAAATAAGGCAGAGTGCCAGTGCTGAAAAATAATTTCAATTAAAATTCCCAGGGCTTTTCAGGGGTGACATAGGAGTCAGCCTGAAGGTAGTGTCCTTGAGTCTGGGCACAGCTTACCTGGAAAGCTTCAAAAGAGGGACAAGTAATTTTACTGTCACCTCCCTTCTCCCCCTTCCCCTGCCCACTAAGCTCCCACTGTCTCCCCCAAGCCATAAACAAAGCGAGACTGCCCTTTCCACAAAGAAAGGTTTGGTGATCGCCTGCCTGGAAAAGCTGGTAATGGACTATTAAATAGTTGTTTGTGAAATCACCTCACAGTACAGTGTTTACTTGTTTCTGCAGAAGTATTTCTGTTTACTCAGTTCTGGATAAAGAGCAGATCATTTGACAAGGCCCCAGAGTAAACAACATCCCTGCATTCCCCTTCTGTCTTGTGGTCCAGGCCTCTCAGTCTTGGCTGTCCTGGTGAAAGGAGGGAGGAGAGGTGTGAACACACTGGAGGAGCCACAGCAGGGAGGGCTGGGCTGGTGCATAGGAATGTCCTGTACTGAAGGTTGGAAGAGCAGGTCTCAGGGGATGCTGGGCCTCCTGCCCTAAAGTATCTTTCTTGGGGCCTGGTCCTTGTGCTTAAAAACCACACAATTATACTCTCCTTTAAATTAAGGTTGCTGATAAAATCAAGAGTTACTTTGGAGGGATGACATTAAAAAGTTAACCATTATTAACAGCTGGTCTTAAATGATACCTAAAACATCTTGAGTGTTTATGGGTCAGGCACTGAGCTAGAGGCTATATCCTTAGTGTCTCACATGACAGCCAGGAGAGGTGGTACTAGCCTGTAATCCCAGCGACTTGGGAGGCTGAGGTAGGATTGCAAATTTGAGGCCAGCCTCAGCCACTTAAAGAGCCCCTGTCTCCAAATAAAATAAAAGTGCCAGGGAAGTAGCTCAGAGAGTCCCTGGCTTTGATCCCTACTAAAACACACACACACACACACACACACACACACAAATGCCGTGAGGATAGTACTATTATTTTTAGGTTACAGATGAGAAAAGAAAGACACATAAGGGTTAACTTATTTGCCAAGTCTTACAGCTGGCAAAAGAGGAACTTCATCTCAAAGCTAGATTCTCCAGTTTCTGAGCCTGTGTCTTCATCAGACAGAGATCAGGGTCCAGAGAAAAGAGGGTACAGGACAATTCATTTTGGATGGGGTGAGGAGGAAAGAGCATTGTTCAATAGAGGAGGTTGGTACAGGTACAGGGGGAATGTGGAGACTGGGGAGACTGAGCAGAGGAAAGGTAACTGTCATAAGCTGCAGATCACCACTGGGAGTTTGGAAAGGAAGGAGTAATGGAAATGAACACAGAAAAAGGGGAGGAGCTAAGGACCCAGATAGCTAATTTCATAGATTTGCTGATGGCTACCATGATGGAATCATTTTCTTAGATGTCCCTTTGATCCTGACATTACAGGACCTCGACTCGTCTTTTGCATGCAATTCTGGAGGTCCTATTATCTGCATAGGCCTTTTGATTCTGTTTGACAGCACAGGAAACCAAAGGGCAGAGGTCTGATGGCTGAGCCTGGACTAGACCTTGCCTTGCTGGCCCTGAGCCCAGTGCTCTTTCCAGCACACCCTGGGCAGTCTTCCATTCGTTGCCCTGGAATGTCTCGCAGGCCACCTTCTTTCTTTGTTTTGGTCTCCTCTTGTTTCTGGCCTCTTTCCTTCCCAGGAGATGGTATGCATTGCACACTTACGGCTCCAATCTTGGTCTGGTTTGGGGTTCTGTAACTCGTTGTTATGTGGAGAATGCTTCCAGCGAAACACAACAAGCTGCAGAAAATATAATTCTCCCTTAATGTATATTTACTAAGTGTATTTATTATTCATCAGGATGTGCATTTTAAAATGTGAGTCTAGATTCCCTCACTTTTAATCCCAAACAAATGTTAAAAGATTTATTTTTATAATAATCCTGGAATGAGAGGGAAGTCAGCTTCCCTGAACACAGCTTGCCAAGCGGTGGCTGCTCGCTCTATATTTCCACCCCGGATGCTCAGTCTGCGGTTGCTTGTCGTCTCTCACTGTTTCTGGTGGTGATATACAGAAGTGTGCGAGCGTACCGGTGCCTGTCAATGGCTGCAATTTGTTGGCAATGACTCCAGGGAAGGGAAAGCATTAAGGTCTCTTTTCTTTGCAAGACATAGACAGATATGGTGGGAGAAATAAAGGCAGATAAATGAAGAAAAGGGGCTATGTGTTCCAGGAGACAAGGAAAGGCACAAAAATAAACTTCACAGAGCTCAAGTTCCACATGAAAGTGTTTTGGAAGTAGATGAAGAATTCAACACAGATGCCTTAAGCATCGTAGAATGAGTAATTTCGACTTTCCCATCTCACAAGAAGACAAGGCTTCAGAGAGCAGGTGCCAGTGGGAGGTGGGCACAGCGTGGAATTCTGAGTGATAGTAAAGATCGGCTTTCATGAGGTGCAGCAGCATCTCTGCAGCTAGGTTCAGCACTGAACAGACTTTGGAAACAGTCTTTGCTCCTTAGGAATCTCTGCTCTAATTCCAGGTGGCATCTATGTCACATATTCCTTAAGATCCCAGGGTATAGGAGTTTCCTGGTTTTCATTTGGAGAATCGTTTCTCATTGGCAAGGACTAGTGAAGAGCTTCATTTTTGCCAAGAAATTTTTTTAGTAAGCCTTGAATACCTACACACACACACACACACACACACACACGTTTTGGTGTCCTGGGGATCCAGGGGACTTCTACCTCTGATCTATACCCCCAGCTCTGTTTTATTTTTTATTTTGAACCAGGATCTCACTACATTGCTGAGGGCCTTGTTAAATTACTAAGGCTAGCCTCAAATCTGTAATCCTCCTGCTCACCCTCCCAAGTACCAGTATTACGTGTGTATACCACCGTGTCTGACAATTCCCATAATATATT
Organism: Graphiurus murinus; assembly: GCA_004027655.1. Taxonomy (NCBI): domain Eukaryota; kingdom Metazoa; phylum Chordata; class Mammalia; order Rodentia; family Gliridae; genus Graphiurus; species Graphiurus murinus. The sequence goes on along the minus strand of PVLC010001209.1, from coordinate 4,499 downwards.
AATAATCAGTGTTGGAACATGAATAAAAATAGTTCAGTTAAAAGGATTGTTCAGTTCAAGATGTCATGCAATACAAAGCTTGGGAATTTTCCTTCTTCAAGATTGAACATCAGTACATCTAAAACATCAACATGGCAAAGGTGGAGGGAAAGGAATCCCATTTTCTGACAGATAAATGCGTGATGAATTCTTCAAATAGAATTTCACCAGAGAAAATGATTTGGGATATTCTTGCAACACATTAAAACTTTATCGTATATAGTACATGGAGGGAAGTTGGATGAGATTTCTACCTACATTTCAAATATAATCTCATTGTGTATGTAATGGTATACCAGTTAGATAATAATTAAGGTTGAAAAGTCAGATTTAACCAAACAATCAACTTTACTCATGCAATAAAACAATTTTAGACAAAAACAAGTAAAGCAATTGCAAAGAAATAATGAAAAATAGCCACTTTCTAAAAATTAAAAAAAAAAAATGACAGCAAATCGAATCAGCTATCTGTACTGTGGTTACTCTTTGGCCTCTGTCTTGAACCTCTCTCTGTTCAATGCCGCTGTTCTTTCTTCTTTGGCAGATTTCTTGTTGACCAGTGCTTTCCAAGTTAGCTCATCTGACTGGAAACAGAACTGTTCTCCTTTCTGTGAGATCCTAAGTGACGTGACCTCTAAATTCTTGCCATAGCCCTTAGCATTCGATAAATGAATTAAATGGAAATAATTGGGCATCTTTTGCTGAACTTGATGCCTGTAATAAATGTCACTGGTGTCATAGAAAACAATTTATAAATTATTTCGAAAAGAATTGTTTCAACTACAGAGCAGGCAGTGAAAGAGACAAATGGGAAGGATTTGTGAGAGGCCATTTCTGTAATGACATCATAAGAGCCATGAGGATTTCAATAGCAATTCTATTCATGCCAAGGCTAGGGGAAAAACATTCAGTGGGCCTACTGTCTCTAGGCTTGTTTGTTATCTTACTCTTTTTTAGGTGATTGGAGTAGTGGTGCAAAGATTTCGAACCAGCCTAAGTGTGAGTTTACTTTTGTGAATTTATGTCGCCTACTTACTAAATGTCAAGAAACTCCTTTGCTAACCAAAAAAACAGTCACAGACAAGATTACTTGGATTTTACAATCCTTTGTCTCAAAACATTGCAGATGTGAAAATAGCAATGGTTAGCATAGCATGCTGCACCAAACAGGTTTTCAATTTTTAGTAAAATTTCCAAATGAGCATTGCATCACAGAAATGTTGTCAAAGGTTATATTTAGTTCAGGAGACAGGCTCCAAACAATGAAGTTTTTCTCCCATACAAATTCCCAAGATGAGAAAAAAATTAAAAAAGCAAATTAAGTGGGGAGAAGTAAATGAGACATTATTTCTCTAAAGTTGTTTTATTGCCTGCCAGGAAAATATCTTCAGGAGATGGACTGAAAAGGAAAAGACTTTTGTAGTGAGCATCTGAGCCACAGCAGATTTGTGGGTATTATTGGCTTTTTCAGACATCAAGAGCAAACTGTGTGAAAGATGATGGAGGTGCTCAAACAGGAATGGGGAATGAAAATGAGCAAATAGAAGATCATGCTCAATAAAAACACAAAATGATAATCAGAATAAATGAGACTATCAGCACACAAGTAGAAGAAAATCAACTAGGAACATCTGTTCAGGTGAGGCTGAAATTAAGAGAATAATCAGACTCTGGTCGTCTGCATTTGGAAAAAAGTCTATGAAAGAGATGATGAGTAGCGTCTCATGCTTTGCCCATGTGCAATGATCATGCACTACCTTTGTACTTTCATTAAAATTGGGTTTTGTGACTGTGGATGTTTTGCTTTCCAAGAAATAGAGGTTTGCAACAAAAATGCAATTGGATGTGCATTGCAGATTAAGAAAAAATTTTAATGGTGAAATGAGAATTTCTCAGAAATATGCAGAGGTATAGTAGTTATGAAAATCACTTCTAAGTGGGCTTCCAAATGAGTGAAATCACAATAATATTAGGTAGCTAAAATCTCTGGAGAAATCGTATGTTTGTAAACAAAGAGCATTTGAATCAAATATGTTGACTTCTCATTCTGGAAAAGATAGGACACTTCTCCCTATTCCTCCTGGTAAATGCTGCTAAAATCTCTGAGTATTGCATGTAAAATAAATGTGAGATAACTCTGAAAGACAGAGAAGGTAGGTAGTAGGCAGTTAGGGACCTTGAGACCTGAGGAACAACATGTCTGTGAGTTCTCTGGATTTTTTTTTTTTTTTTTTTTGCGGTACTGGGAGTTGAACTCAGGGGCATTCTACCTCCAAGCTACACCCCCAGCCCTATTTTTTATTCTTTATTTTGAAACCGAGTCTCACTAAGTTGCGGAGTGCCTCACTAGGTAGCTGAGGCTGGCCGCGAACCCGGATCCTCCGGTCTCAGCCTCCCAAATGCTGGGATTACAAGCGTGCGCCACCACGCCCGGCTAGTTCTCTGGATTTTATTTTTGTCACATGTACCCCAGATACCAGCAACCTGGAAATGCCAAAATTGCAAACAAGCAAAGAAGCAAAAAACTTCAAGAGAAGTACAGTCTTGTTAGCAAAAGGACCAGGAAAGGGTAATCGTATCAAAAGAGAAAATTTTAAAAATTGATTCTCCTACTCTATTCAAATTAAAAAAAAAAATCATGGTCCTACCACCATCCTTGATGACAAAGACTGAGAGGGTAGCCTGGACTTCCATTCTCACCTGGAGGTAATGAGGTACCTCTCCCACTACCACCCCCTACCTGGATTGTATGAGTGGGAATATAGGTCTTGCACCTTCTTCCAGAGGTCAAGGGCTACTCTTCTCACTGTGGAAGTGAGTGGAAGCCTAGTAGGGCCTCAGCAGAAATAAGGTAGCACTTGGGGTGCTGTGTCAGAAGAGACATGCTAAACAGAAGATTTAAATAAGGTTCAAAGTCTAGTAAGATACTACCTATGATGCCCATAATACAATTTAAAAAGTCATATACCAAGAACCAGCAAAATTCAATTTGAATGATAAAAGACAGTGAACATAAGACAAGACCAACATGGCACATTGGCATTTGAAGGTTGAAATGATCCGACAAGAATTTTAAAGCAGGCATCACAAGGATTTTAAAGCAGCCATCGTTAAACATGCTTCTGTGTATAATTATGATCACACTCAAAACAAATGAAGAAGTGGAAAAAGTACGTCAGGAAAAAAGAGATACAAAGAAAACCAAATATAAATGCTAGAAGTGAAAAACCACAAAAACCAAAATCAAAAGCTCGTTGGATATGTTCAGTGGAATGGAGAGGACAAAGAAAGAATCAGTGAATTTGAAAACAGAACAACAGAAGTCACTCAACCTATACCATGGAGAGAAAATAGATTTAAAAATGATCTGTGGAACTGTAACAAAAGTTCTAATAATATCAACTAGGTCCCAGAAGGAGCAAAAGTAGTGTGTAGGGGCGAAAAAATGTTCAAAGAAATAGTGGCTGAAAACTTCTTTAAGTTTGGCAAAAGAGAAAGCCACAAAAGCTACAAATCCACAAACGTCTATAAAAGACAGATTAAAAAAGCCAAGCAAACCCCTAAAGAAACACACACGGAGGCACACATAAGAGGCAGCCTCAGTGAGCCGATTGTTTTAATGCTCATGGGATTTCTGGAGCACATACAGGACATCCTTCAGGCTCTTAAGCTGGAAGTACTAACTGCTTCACAGGCAAGCTTCTGAATTGCCTTAATAATGCTACTTTTTATATCTCAGTTAATCCTGTGAACACATGTACACAAATCAATGTGTGTGTGCATGCATGTGTGTGTGTGGTAGTGCTGGAGATTGAACCTGGGGTGGGGGCATTCTACTTCTGACTTACACCCCCAGCTCTTTTTATTTTTTATTTGGAAACAGGGTCTCCCTAAGTTGCTGAGAGTCTTGCTAAATTGCTAAGGCTGGCCTCGAACATGTGATTCTCCTTTCTCAGCCTTCCAAGTACTGGGATTATAGGTGTGCGCCACCACACTTGGCCACCAAATCGATATATTTTAATGACTTTAAAATACACAGAGCTGGGTGTGGTGGTACATGCCTGTAATCCCAGTACTTGAGAAACTGAGACAGAAGGATCGCAGGTTCGTAGCCAGCCTCAGCAACGTAGCAAGGTCCCCTGCAACCTAATGAGACCCTGTTTCCAAATAAGAAATAAAATTGTGTTGGGGTATAACTTGGAGGTAGAATGCTTCTGGGCTCAATTTACCAAAACAAAACAAAACAAAACAAAATGCAATATGAGGTAAGACAAAATTTTATAAAGCATATTAAGTCATTGCAGGGTTCCTGTTATGTGCAAGGCAGTGTGATTGCTCTCACCTGAGTGTCCAGTCTGTCCTTTTGGGGAGAAATATGTGTCTTGCTAGGTCAGAAAAGGACTGTTGGTCATGTTTTGTCCTAAAAGTCACAATGTTGTGAAGAAGAAAGAAATGATTAG